>ONZH01027486.1:0-121131 GCA_900303285.1 Rhinella marina | reverse complement strand
AAATGCCTAGATATTGTATATTTCAAAGTACACAGCAGTAGTGCCAAATATAGTTTGGTATGTAGCAGAGCACCTAATACACCACTAATGCCTCTCTCTGTCCCTACTCCAGCAGCTATCCCTGAATACAGCAGCCGTTCTCTGTAAAGTCTATATTGTAGTAAAGCTATCACTGAAGTCCACTGTAGTAGCCCTGATAAGGGCTTTTAATCACGCTCCTGCCTGTTCCAACAGCTAAAATCTGTATCTCCCTTCTCCAGCCTCTGTCCCTGACTAAGTTCACGCAGCATATGCGTACGAGCAGGAAGAGCTGAGTTTTTATGATTCGAGGTCACATGGTTTTTCCAGCCAATCCATGTAGACGCTGTTTTCGCGCTGCCAGCGTGCTCAGCGTGCCTGTCATACCCCCCCTGCATGTTGATTGGTGGAAAAAGAGCGCCAGGGAAGGTGGGAGGGGAAACGAATTCTAAGTGCGCCATCGCCGTTATACTCGATTGAAATCGAGTGTGCCGAATATCGTAGTATTCGATCGAATACCGGCTCGATCGAACACTACTCGCTCATCTCTAATAGTGACAAAATAATTATAAAGTTGGAAATTTTTATTTTTTAATTTTTTGTCATATTTTGACCCCTATAACTTTTTGGTATTTATGTGTACAAAGCTGTATGGGGGCTAATTTTTTGCGGGGTGATCTGAGCTTTTTATTGATACCATTCTGGGGTGTGTCTGACTTTTTGATGACTTTTTATTTACTTTTTTTATTTAAAGCTACAAAAAATGGCGAATTGGCCATTTTGACGCTTTTTTCCGTTTCGCTGTTTTCCGTATGGGAAAGAAATTTTTATATTTTTATAAAATTGGCGTTTTGGCACATGGCAATACCCATGATGTGTATTTTTAAAAATTTTTATTACCTTTATTTTTATTTTTGGGAAAGGGGGGTGATTTTTTTAAAAACTTTATTTAATTTTTTAACACTTTTTTATAGTTTCCATAAGGAACTATAACAAACAATTATTTGATTGCTTATATCATAGACTCCAATGCATTAGCATTGGAGTCTATGAGGATTTTAATGCTTTCCTATGGAGCCCTATTACACAGAAGGGCTCCATAGGAAAGCTTATGCAGCAGCCTCCTGTCATTCACTATGACAGGAGTTGCTGCAGGCACGCTCTGGCTCCTCCGATCACCACACGGGGGAACCGGAGCAACACCGGAAGTACGCGCTTCCGGTGTTTGCCACCTTTGGATGCTGTGGTCAGGATTGACCGCGGTATGAATCAGCAGTTCACCCGCAGCAATGCTGCCCGCTCTCATCAGGAGCAGGCAACATCTTTAAAGACCCAGCGAGAAGGGGTTAAAATAAGCCATGGGCATTCAAACGTAAACATAGCTACCAGAGCTCTATTGCAACACATAAGTTGGCATCACTGGACCGTGTGAGGAAATAGACCTAGCCAGCATTCCTAGTCAGAACAAGTCTGTCCTCCTTCTCCTGATCTTCTTTTTGACAGCAATGCTGCATCCCTAAGCAGTGCAGTGTTCTTGTCATCATCATCATCAGCTGCTTCTTCTCCTGCTCAGACTCCCTCATGCTCCACTCCATCATGATACATTCATAACAGAATGTGTGGCCATGAGAAAACTTTTCTCGGCCAGCAATTAGCTTGCACACAAGGTAAACCCCCACTTGGCCAAGTTGCGGGTGGTGCAGGGGATGCTGTACTACTTAGTTGTGGTAATGGTGGCACAGTTATGTGCCTTGACCATAATTTAAAGGGAGTTTGTCACCTACTGGGCACTATTTAAATTGATTATAAAGCTGTGTGGGACACAAGTACATGACAGTAATGTTACCTTTGTTTTGTTTGTGAGAGTCTCCAAAGCGCACAAAATCAAGTTTTAAAGATATGCAAATGAGTCACTGCCAGTGCTCAGGGGCAGCACGTTTGCTGCAAGTGCCACATGTTCCTAACAAAGAACATAAGGGGGTAACTCTTGAGGTTGATCTTCTGTAGAGGAACCAAAGAAGTTCTTTGGTCTTCTCATCTTCAAACTCTGGGTGGCTTCTGCGATCATCTTGGTAAGAAGTTTCCGAACACACGGGACCACACAGCAAGCAAATAAAGCAAGAATTATAAGAATGCATAATATAGCGATACCTATTTGTTTTAATGCCATCTGTCAGTCATCCAACCATCCAAACACTGAATCCCATGGATTTTTTTTGTCCCTGAGTTACTTGCAAGTTCATTTGACAAATCTGTGAGACCTTTCAGGGCCTTGGTGATACTTCCATCAGAAGCAGTGTTTTTAGGTATATATGTGCAGCAAGAGGACCCTTACATACGTCCTCTTTTTCTGCAAGTACCATATCCAAAGCCATACGGTTCTGGAAGGCCATAATCAAAGTAGGGCCTATTTGATCAACTGCCCCTTTACAACATCTCCCCTTTGTTGATTGTAATACAAGTAGTTGATCCAGTCTACATTCTTGTTGATGGTGACAATGGGTATCAGGGATTCGAAACCAGCTGCTACCTGATCACGGGCTTTGAATAAGAGCTCATGCACACGGCCGTGTGCAGCCCGCATCACAGATCGCGGACCCATTCACTTCAATGGGTCCGCAATCCGGGAGATGCAGAGCGGAGGTACAGATCGAAACACCACGGAAACACTATGGTGTGCTTCCGTGGTGTTTTTGCAAGCACTACTTTTTTGTGGTGCAGACCATCAGATGCGGGTCACGGACCCCATTCAAATGAATGGGTCCATGATCCGAATCCGGCGGCCCCACTGTCAGTGCCCGTGCATTATGGACCGCAAATAACGGTTCACAGCAAGGGCACTGACTGCACACGCTCGTGTGCATAAGCCCTTAATCAGGGACACCTCGTGGGTCAAAAGAGCTTTTTACTTCTCTTCTTAACCTGGTTACCTGGGTGTCCTTTGTAATCTGTTCCCACTCTGGTTGTTCAAAAATCTGAAATCGCATTAAAACTTTTATGAGGGTGCATTGACACC
Organism: Rhinella marina; assembly: GCA_900303285.1. NCBI lineage: Eukaryota > Metazoa > Chordata > Amphibia > Anura > Bufonidae > Rhinella > Rhinella marina. Next base: position 118,097 of record ONZH01027486.1, on the reverse strand, counting down.
TCCATCTCATTTGTAACCTTGGTCTCACCTTCATGTCTCCACACAACCAATATACAGTTGGAGTCTGCTCTCCCCTCCTTAAACGCAGAAAAAGGATATATATTATCAAGATCTAGTCCCATCCTATGGTTCCTGGGCCTTCTTGCAATGGGAGGCATGGATCCATGTTGGCTTCCCTTCTAAATTGACTGAGGTTTCTGTAGTCAGCAGGACTTCATAGGGCCCGTCAAACCTTGGTTCAAGAGGTGTTTTTCTGCTGAACTTTTTTGCCAGCACCCACTCACCTGGCTTTATGTATGTTGGTCTGGACACGTTTCTAGATCTGGGAGAGAGGAAAAGATTTGAGAATGTATTTTAGTCAATTGTTTGCATAACTCAATAACACATCTAGATAAAGTATCATACTGCATGTTAAGCTGTTGTGGGAAATATAGGACTGAGTTTCTGGGATCCTTTTGGCGTGTGTCTCACACTGAAAAGGGCTAGGGCCAGGCTTTTTGTCCAGGGTTTCCTAGTGTCCTGGGCAGTATTTTCTGTTTTAGCGGGCCGTTCATTTTTTTTTTTACTTTTTCGCTGCTTTGCAGGTGATACGGGGTGTGCCAAGCTAATTCTGTCCCCAACTGTGTCCACATGGTACTTCTTTGGTAACATTGGCTGTGAACGATGGTCCTCTGTCACTTTCAATTGTCTCTGGTAGGCGAAACCGGCAGACTAATTTATTCAGTAGTTTCTTGGTGGTGGTGATGGCCAATTGATTCTTGGTGGGAAAAGCCTAAGGTCATCCTGAGAACAAGTCAGTTACCACTAGAGCATACTCATAAGGACCTGCTCTTGGCATCTGTATGTGGTCAATTTGTATCCTGTGAAATGTACATCCCCGAGTATATTGTGTTGATGCTGTTGAGAATCCTGGAGTAAAGTACTATGATGTCACCAAGTTGTTTATCTTAGTCTTGGACCAATGTTTGGTTCCATGAGCCCACTGTGCCACCATTGGATACATGGTTAGACTCCTTTTTCTCTCACCGCTCCCTTCTTTATCCTTTCTTCTTGTTCTGACTTTGGAGCTTGTTTCTGTAGAGTAATGATCAATTCCCAAGCCTGGGAATCTATTTTCTGCCCCCATGTTCTTGTTTAAGGACTCCTGTGGTGTGGCCTTGTATCCTCATCACATAAAGTCTAAAAGGATTACTGTAGTCAGGTAGGCACAGGGCTGGGAAAGAGGTGAGGGCTTGTTTGAGCTGGAAAAAGGTTGTATGTTGTCTTGATATGGAGTCTGTCTGGGTTATAGAGAGGGTACTGCGGCTTGCATGGGAGAACAGCATGTGGCTTCAATGCGACCTTCTCTAGTGTCACTTTTAATATGCCTATGTTTTCAGGACCTGTGGCCCATAGGCCTTCAGGAACAGCTTCTAGAGTACTTTCCTCTCTCATGTTTGAAATGTCATCTTCAAGGTAAAATAGGCCTGGACATAGGGGAGCGTCTAATAGTACCATCAACTCCTACACATGCCACAGTCTCAGCAGAAAGGCAATCAGGGTCAGGGAGGTCCAAGTGTCGAATCACACTTTTGACTGCACCAGAGTCCACCTCTACCGTAGACCACCTCTACATTCACTTCGACAAAAGGGGTTGGTCCACTGTTGCTAACAGTGGACAGGGTGGTGGATCTGGCTTGCCTGTTTACTAGCGGAAAGGACAAGGAGGAGGCAACTCTGTTAGGTCTTGGTCTTGATAACCCACATAATAGTGAAAACCATTAGGGATTCTTCTCATACTTTGACGTTCCGAGGTCCTACAATTTCTTCTCACATGTTAGGGCTTTCCACAGCGGTAACAAATAATTGTGGCTCCTCTATTGGGGTCTTGCCTCGGTTGGCAGCCTTGGGCTTCTGGAGATGACAGTTCTGCTCAATCCTCTTTGCCACTTGGTACAGGACTTCGGGCTCCAATGTGAAATATTCAGACCCTGTTATCAGCACCTGTTTTTTGGTAGGCTCTCTCAGTCCCTGTGCAAAGACTTGCATCCAAAGTTGTTGGTGTGACTTTTCCCGTGCTGTAAATCCCAGATCATGGAACATCATGTTTAGACAGTGGAAGAATATCTCAACTGATTCACCATTCTATTGGGTTCTATCTTGTATTGTGTTTGCTTGATCAGCCAGTCTTACTCTGGCCCATTTTTACAATTGCCTAGTGAAATGGTCTCCTGATTCTACAGTTTCATCTGATTTGTTATACTCCATATATAGATTCAGTTCAATGACTGTCCAGAATCCATCTCCCACTTTGATCTCTACTAGGGTGGCCAAGTCTGTTCATGTTGCTGAGTGGGTCTTCTGTATTTGTCTTACCTTCCTGTAGAATGGCATAGGCAGTTTGTCCAGATCTGGCAGATTGTTCACTAAGGCTATCATCGTCTGTGGCTTCGATGCAACATATTTTGGCTTTTGAAGTGGCTGGAGGGGAGTATGCCCTGGTTCATCTACAAAAGAAGAATATTGTTCTGACACTCTGACTGAAATCCCCCTTTTTTTCTTTAAAGGAAGAATATTGCTTATTGCGGCAAGTTACGAGCATCGACTGAGTTGATGAGCCCTGTCCAGCTTGTAAAGTCACCATTATTTTAGGTGGGATAACTAACTCACCTGATGGACCTGGTTGAGAGAAGTCCTGGGAGGTCTGTAACAGTTGAGCCCCATATGTAGTGTCAGCGGAAGCCCCTACTCCTTCTTCAGCCTGATTTTCCAGTTTTTTCTCTATCTCATTCATGAAGATAACAGTAGTTAAGATTGCCAACAGAGAGGAAGTGGGACTAGTTAAGATGGCTGCCAGAGAGGAAATGGAATTAGTTAAGATGGCTGCCGGACAGGAAGTAGGATTAGTTAAGATGGCTGCCGGAGTGGAAACTGAGGGGGCTGATGATATGGTGAGAGTTGTGCCTGCTGAAGCATGGCAGAGTCCTCCGGCGCCATTTTAGGGGGCTGTGTTGGCATTGGTATTTATGTCCAGCCTAATTTCTTCATTTCTCTGGTTGTTCTATACCATGCTTCTGCATCCTGTAGTACATTGTTATCTTGAAACATTACTTTCTTATTTGTCAACACTTTCTTCCATTCCTTCTCAGTTAACCACCCTCCTTGATTAATCCCTGTTAATTAGTTTTTTCTGTTGTTGATGAATTTCGTTTTAACTCTCTGCAAGACTATCAGGTGGGTGGCGTAACTGCCCCCATTTTCTTCTTTTACTTTTTAACTCTTCAATATACTGAAAAACCTGTACACTGCACTGCCCATCTCTATAAATTATCTTTGCATGCACATTTACTGAAAAACCTGTACACAGCTCCCTTTAATGCTGCACTGTACTGTCAATCTGAACACTTTCCTAACTCCCTGAAGCTAGAGTACAGCTACTAATAACCTTAAAACCTGTCCTCTTCTTCTGGAGAGGAACCTCAGTATACTCTAATGGCATGCCAGCCTGCTTCTGCAGTGGCTAACTTTAGTCCTTGTTTTACAATTATGGCACATGTGTCATGAGTCCTACCTCCTGTTTCCAAGGTTTTGTTATAACCCACATACTCCATCCACTAATTTGATTCTCTTTCATATTAACTGGAAGACATCTATTGGTGTGACAGATACGTATTACCAATAGGAACATGCCTACCAACGTGGCAATAGTCTATTGCTGGCAGGACGAGTATAATTATAAGTCACGAACTGTCTAAAGTTGGAAACACGTGTAACCATATACAATTTCCTCTGAAGTTCCTGACGAACCACAGAAAGTTGATAAAACAATTTAACCAGGTTCTTGGGACAAGGGCTTATGTGGTCTGGTATCCAGATGGACAGCCGTTCCACCCACTGCACAGAGTGGAGGCACAGAAGGGATATTAGGTAAGATTATTAGTTTTCTTACCTTTCTTGGAGCTGCACAGTCTCCTCCATTGTATGCTTCTGACCCACAAGTGAATGATTTAATGGGGTTGCTCAGTCTGAATGATTTTACCCTTGCCCCTCATTGAGCGCCAACTGTTTTGGATGCGCACAAGCTGTGCTATATTATCAAACTGTCTGCTCCAAATTTCAAGCTGTTAGTTAGTCGTGCACGAGAAAATCACACTGACACCTCTCAAGGATCAAAGCAAAATTCTTTTGATTTATTAGAGGATGTTAAGCAGTATACATGTACATCAGAGGGGCATCCCCCCTGAGGCTCATGGCATTGTTCCATTGGTCATTATTAGTGTTCAGCAAACATGTTCAGCCGAATACACTATTCGGCCAAACATGGTGGTGCTCGGGACCACGCGGTATTCGGCCGAATACCTCGTGTGCTCAAGCGCCATGCTCGAGTCCCCTACCCGCATGCTAATTAGCCAATTAGCGTGCGGGAAGGTGCTGGCGTTCACTGTAATGCCAGTAGCCATCTTAGCTACTGGCATTACACTGATTGGCTAGCCGGGAACGCGTCATCGGGTGCTATAATGCACCTGGTGACATGTGACCCGGCCAGTGTTAGACAGGGAGAGCTGCAACAAGGAGGGACAAAAAGTATAGGGAGAGAAGCACTAGAGGCTGGGATAGAAAACGATCAGACCCAAAAGCCCCTTGAAGAGCTATTATATCTGGCACAAACCTTTATTTTCTGATATTTGAGGACTTTAAAGGTGGTGAAAATAGCACTAGGTGGCCTGCCATTAATGCCACATGTGCTGCTGCTGCATGCTGTAGGATACTCTCTGGATACTATATACCTAACATACTTTGCTGTAATTTCTGCTGTTAATCCCGCAGTACTTATTTTGTGTCTTGCTGTATAACATTTGCGTATTGATAGAATTTCTACAGGCAGGGTTAGTATCATTGTTCAAAAGTCCATTGTGAAATACGTCTTTTTTTTGGGGGTGGCAAAAAAACCCAAGTGTGCCCTGTCAGTAACACTAGGTGCACAACGTATTACAACCATTCAAAAGTCTCTGTAGCTGACATCCGTATTTAATACCATTAATTTAGGCCACAGTTCCTCATTTGCTGCTGCTCTATAACATTAGCGCATTCAGAATATTGGACATTCGTTTAAATTTTCTGATCATACAGTTAATAAAAATCTGCAGTACTGTAGTTGTGACCAAGTTGCATATATACTATACAATATGTGCAAGGCGAACACTAAGGGATGGGGAAGTGGGCGTTCTGTTGATGGTGAACGCAGGGGCCATGGCTCTGGGCGCGGTGAAACTGTGTCTGCTGGCAGAGCCCAAGAAACAAAGTCATCCAAAACTTCTAGCTTCATGTTACAGTTTGCAGGGCGACACAAGACACAACTCTTGTTGCCACACCAGTGCGAGCAGGTAGTCGGCTGGATTTCAGCTGATAATGCTTCCAGTCGGTTAAGCACCACCCCCTCTTCCACAAAGTCCAGTCTCAGTAGCCAAGAGTTTGGGCAACCGCATCCTCACCCTGATCCTCCTTCCTCCCACCATGCAGAGTCTGGGCAAAGAAGATATCCCACATTGGGATATTCCGAGGAGCTTTTTTCATCACCGTCCCTTGGCTTGGGCCTCTCACCAAGGCCGCTTGAAGTGGGACATGGGGATATTGAGGAGGAGGAGGAGGAGATATTGTGCCCTAATTCCCAACCTATTGAGCAAACACAGTCTGAAGAAGATGACGGTGGGGAACGACAAGTATTTTCTCCCGAGGTGGATGATGATGATGATGAGACACAGTTGCCAATAAGTCAAAGGCAATCAGTGTCTCAAGAGGTTGTGGATGAGGATGAGACACAGTTAAGTCAGGTTCTTGTTAGTTCACCATGTCAGGAGGAGGAGCAGAGTGAGGATGTGTAAGAGGAGGTGGTGGACGACAAAATAGCTAACCCAACCTAGGAAGGTGGCAAGCCGAGCGAGGACAGCAGTATAGAGGGGGAGGGATCCACAGCACCGCAACAGGCTGGAAGAGGCAGTGGGGTGGAAAAAGGGAGAAGGCAGGCCACGACAACCAGGCCCGCAACTGTTCTCCGGAGCAGCCCCTTGCGGCCAGCTCCCTTGCCAAGGGTTAGGTGTTCCGCAGTCTGACATTTTTTTGAGTAAAGTGCTGACGATAAACGGATTGTAATTTGTAACCTGTGACATAGCAAGATGAGCAGGGGTGTAAACACCAGCAACCTTACCACCACCAGCATGATCCGCCACATGTCAGCAAAGCACCCTAAAAGGTGGGCCTAACGCCTGGGTCCACGATCTGTGTCTGCAGGTCACACCACTGCCTCCTCTTCCCCTCTGTTACTTACTGTCCAAGATGCAGACCCAGATGCCTCCCGCCCTGCACCTAGACCTTCGCAGGAAACATCAGCCAGCACGTCCGCTTCAATGTCCCAGCGCAGAGTTCAAATGTCCTTACCGCAGTCATTTGAACGCAAGAGCAAATACCCTGCCACCCACCCACAGGCCATAGCTCTAAACGCGCAACTTTCCAAGTTGCTAGCCCTGGAAATGTTGCCGTTTAGGCTGGTGGACACCGAGGTCTTTCGCAGCATGATGGTGGCGGCTGTCCTTCGTTATGCAGTCCCCAGCCACCACTATTTGCCGTCCCTGCCTTACACCAGCATGTGTCCAGAAACATAACCGGGGCCCTGACCAATGCAGTTACTGGCAAGGTCCACTTAACAACTTACACATGGACACACGCTTGTGGCCAGGGATGCTACATTTCCCTGACGGCACACTGGGTGAACGTTGTGGAGGCTGGAAGCGAGTCGTCCCCTGGGATGGCCCAGGTGCTACCCACGCCGAGGATTGTGGGCCCTACTTCCATCCGGATTTCCGCTGCCACCTATAGTAGCGGCTGCAACCCCTCCTTCTCTTCCTCCACCTCCTCCTCCACTTCTTCCCATGCAGAATTGCCATCTTGCAGAACCACTCAGACTTCTGTCAGTAGCTGGAAACAGTGTAGCACAGCAGTCGGTAAGCGGCAACAGGCCGTGCTGAAGCTTATTTGCCTGGGTAACAAACAGCACACTGCCGCAGAGCTGTGGCATGGCATAAGGGAACAGGCTGTGACTCGCCAGTGAACCTACAGCAAGGCATGGTTGTATCTGATAATGGCCACAACTTGGTAGCGGCTTTGGAGCTGGCCAACCTCCACACATACCATGCCTGGCCCATGTATTCAACTTAGTGGTTCAGCGGTTTCTGAAAACCTACCCCAATTTGTCTCAGCTACTGGTGAAGGTGCGTCGCCTGTGTGCCCATTTCTGCAAGTCACTGACAGCTTCAGCCAGCCTGGCAACCCTGCAGCAGCGCTTGCGGTTGTCGGCTCACCGACTGCTGTGCGACCTGAGCACGCAATGGAATTCCACCTTATACATGTTGAGCAGGCTTTGTGAGCAGCAGAGAGCAGTAGTAGAATACCAGCTGCAACAAGGTCGGCGCCTTTCTAGTCAGCTTCCGCTCTTCACAAGCAACGAGTGGGCATTGATGTCTGACCTCTGTGAGGTGTTACGCAACTTTGATGAATCTACACAGATGGTGAGCGGCGATAATGCCATTATCAGCGTAACCATCCCACTTCTGTGTCTACTAAAATGCTTGCGGCTCACAATAAAGGCCAATGCTCTGTGTGTGGAAGAGATGGAAATGGGGGAAGACCCTACACATGGTGATAGCAAGAGCACCCTCGATTCATCTTCTCAGTGCCAATTGGAGGAGGAGGAGACGGTTGCCACCGCTACACAGGGTAGGCATACCACGTTTACACCATCTCTTCGGCGTGGATGGCCTGAAGAGGAGGAAGAGGACGAGGAGGATATTGAGAGTCATGCTCCTGGTGGGGAGAGCAAAGCCTTGTCTGTTGGGAATCTGGCACACATGGCTGACTTCATGCTAGGCTGCCTTTCCTGTGACCCGCGGGTTATACGCATATTAGGCAACACGGATTACTGGTTGTTCACCCTTCTCGACCCCCGCTACAAAGAGAACTTCCCATCTCTGATTCCGGTGGTGGAGAGGAAGAGTAAAATGGTGCAATACCAGAAAGCCCTTGTCGAAAAATTGCTCCACAAATTTCCAGCTGACAATGCTGGATGCAGAGTACGTAGTTCCTTGGCTACTTGAGGAGTGGAGACGAGGGGAACACACAGCAGTTCCAACAAAGACAAGGCAACACTCTCCAAGGCCTGGGACAGTTTTATGACACCCCGCCAGTGCCCTCACCCTGATGAGCGTGTGACAAGGAGGGAAAAGTTTTCGAAGATGGTAAAGGAGTACGTAGCTGATAGTGTCAACGTCCTCAGCAATCCCTCTGTGACGTATAATTATTGGGTGTCTAAGCTGGACACATGGCACGAACTGGCGCTCTACGCCTTGGAGGTGCTGGCCTGCCCTGCCACCAGCGTTTGTCTGAGCGGGTATTTAGTGCCGCTGGGGGCATAATTACTGATAAGCACATCTGCCTGTCAACTGACAGTGCTGACAGGTTGACGCTTCAAAATGAACAAGGCCTGGATTGCCCCGACTTCTCTACTCCACCAGAGGAAAGCGGCTTAACATGAAGGAACCTTAAATCTGGCTTTTAGGGTGTATTGAATACACTGTATTATCATGTACCCCTTCCTCTTCTCGTCCTCTTCCTCCTTATCCTCCATCATATGAAACAGCTTATTAGGCTGCCCTCGAAGTCCACCAGCTGAGCCTGCACCCGAATTTGTTAGCCACTCAGCTCACCAGCTGAGCCTGCAACATAATTTTTTGGACTGTCAGGTCAGCTCCCCAGCAGTCACTCAACAATAAGGTTTTACACGCTCAGTTCTGCTACATGTCACTTCTAATCTTTCAGACGTTCAGCTCGGCAGCAGAGTGTCACCCTAAATTTTTTGGACAGTCAGCTCGGCACTAGCGTGTCACACTTGAAAATTTTTAATGGTCTGCTCTTCAGCAGAATGTCACATCAAGAATATAATTTTTTTGGACGGTCAGCTTGGCATTAGTGTGTCACACTTAAATATTTTTAATGGTCTGCTCTTTTGCAGAATGTCACATCAAGAATATCATTTTTTCGACGGTCAGCTCGGCATTAGTGTGCCACATTTAAATATTCTTAACGGTCTGCTCTTCTGAAGAATGTCACATCAAGAATATCATTTTTTCGACGGTCAGCTTGGCATCAGCGTTTCACACTTAAATTTTTTGGACGGTCAGCTTGGCATCAGCGTGTCACCCTTAAATTCGGGACAATGCCTATCCTTGTCCGCAAAACGGACAAAAATAGGAATGGACATACAGATGCGGACAGCACACAGTGTTCATTGAAGTGAATGGGTCCGCATCTGAGCCGCAAAATATGCAGATCAGAGGCCGCAAAAACAACTGTGGTGTGAATGTAGTCTTACCCTGTATGTTCTGTAGGGATATACGTAATGTTAGGAGGGAAAAGGTTAGGGTGAGAATTTGGCATGGGGGAGGGGGTTCAGTTTTTGACTTGGCCGGCAGAAAAGCTAGGTGCACCAGCACTGAGGGAAGGGGGGGGCCCAAGCTGAACTCTTGCACCAGGGCCCCTGAGCCTTTAGCTACGCCCCTGGTCACATAGATACAGTACAGAGACTAAAAGACAATAAAAGACAGAAGATTTAGTATCTAGCAAGTTCTTGTTATTCTCTCAAGACATCAGTTATTTGGTCAGTTATTTTCATCAGTTATTTGGAGCCGAAACTAGGTGCAGGTCAAAAACAAATAACAAGTGCAAATCTTTCCATTATACATCATCTGTGTAAGCTTCACTATTGATTTTGGATCACAATAACTGATGGAAATAATTCACCAAATAACTGAAGTATGAACTCATCATTACCTTGCGGAATAATGTACCTTTATTAGGAGGAATGGAGGATCTTCCTAACTCACCGGTGCAAGGAACAATGGCATATTTTTTTAGGGAACTTCTGAACTAGGTTACTTCAGTAATCCTCCTTATTATAGTATAATGGAAGTCTATGGGAGAAGACCAGGCACCCCCTGCTCTGCAGAGGGGACGGTATCTGGTTTATAGGGAAACGTGATAAAATGGTGGAAACATCACTGAAATGGTTAGGGAACAGCATGGGGAGGATGTCTGGATGCATCTTGGACACCAAAGTCGCTGCTATTAATGATGATATCCGACTATTACGCCACTTTCACAGAATGACAAAAATACCCCCCCAAACCCCAAGATAACTTTGATTTTAGAGGAAATATTGTTAGGAAACATAGATTTACTTGTACGTTAAGCGCAAGTGCTACCAAAAATTACACGGATGAGGCATACAAGCGGTATATTACATAAAGGAGGGTCTCATTCAAATTGTGGTATAATTGTGGGACTCCTACACTCATAAAGCCTATGTACAAAGTGAAAGGGCTGCCAACAATTACAAGGAATAGGCACTCCAATACCCCCTTTATTACACATAAAGGAGTGCATCAGACACACCTTTGAAAAATTTGGATTGATGGCCTGCTGCTGATACTCAAAAACAATAGGGGTGACGAACTGCTGCTGAGCTGACAATGTAAAAAATTATGGTTGACATGCAGCAGAGCTGAACGTGTTAAATATTATGGTTGGCATGCAGCAGAGCTCAGTGTGTAAAAAATCATGGTTGACAAGCAGCAGAGCTGACCGTGTAAAAAATTATGGTTGACATTCAGCAGAGCTGAACGTGTTACAAATTATGGTTGACATGCACTAGAGCTGACCGTGTAAAAAATTATGGGTGACATGCTTCTGCTGAGCTGACCGTCGAAAAATTATGGTTGACATGCTGCTGCTGAGCTGACCGTCAAAAAAATTTTTGGGTGACATGCTGCTGCTGCTGCGCTGACCGTCGAAAAAATTATGGTTAAGGCACAGAGGGATCGCTGAGGACGTTGAAACGGTCAGCTAGGTAGTCCTTCACCATCTTCCAAAACTTTCCCCTCCTTGTGACAGAACATGGAGACTTTGACCTTTCCACATGCAGAGCGTCTGCCTTTATTGTGAGCAGTGAGCTTTTTAAGCACACAGAAGTGGAATGGTTATGCTGATAATTGCATTCTTTCTGCCCTAAAAGAAAAAAAAATGCAGCCACATATAACAATGGACTTTTGTGTCTTTTGAACAGAAATACTAGCCCTGCCTAGCCAAATCCTATCCCTACAGTATAAGTCCCTCCTTGCACAAGTTAAACTGCAGATGCAAATGAGGAACTGCGACCTAAATTAACGGTAGAAAAAGTACCAACGGATGTCAGGTATATAGACTTTTGAAAGGTTCTAATACACTCGCTGTGCACGTGCTGGTAGTGTCAGGCACACTTGCGTTCTTTTTGCCCCAAAAGAAAAAAAATGCAGCCAGATATAGCAATGGACTTTTGTGTCTTTTGAACAGAAATACTAGCCCTGCCTAGCCAAATCCTATCCCTACAATATAAGTCCCTCCTTGCGTAAATGTTATACAGCAAGACACAAAACAGGTACTGCGGGCTTAACAGCAGAAATAATAGCAAAGGACGTCAGATATATAGTATACAGAGAGTATCATACAGCATGGAGCAGCTGCACAGTTGGCGTTAATGGCAGGCCACCTAGAGCTATTTTTAACACCCCCAAAATAAAAAAATGTTTGCCAGTAAGATATAATAGCCCTTAAAAGGGCTTTTGGGTCTTTTCTGAGCAAATTCTATCCCTGCCTAGCGTTCTTCTGTCCCTACTGTATCTGTCCCTGCTTGCAGCAGCTCTCTGTGGCTCGGTATGAGCCGGTCACATGTCACCGTGATGACGCGTTCCCGGCCAGCCAATCACTGTAATGCCAGTAGCTAACATGGCTACTGGCATTACAGTGAATGCCAGTACCTTCCCGCACGCTAATTAGCCATTAGGGAGGAGACTTGAGTATGGCAATTGAGCACACGCGGTGTTCGGCCGAACACCGCGTGGTCACGAGCACCGCCATGTTCGGCCGAATAGTGTATTCGGCCGAACATGTTCACTCATCACTACTCCTTATCTCACCTACATGCATTTTTACTATTAGAGAGAATGTGTCATCAGAATATGAACTGCTGTTCAAATCACTTTTTTTATGTTTAATATATTTTTAAATAATTTTTGATGATGCTATTTTTAATTTTGCATGTTTTTATATTTAACCTAAAGCCAAAATATTTTTGCACTGGCCACTATGTCTAATAATTGGCATCACTTTTTGGTTTGTACGGATTACTTTACTGCAGTTAACTCATTATAATCCTGTCTAATTATATCACCTCTGTGTATAGATAAGACAGGATCCACCCTTCATAATATGCGATTGTCAAACGTTATCTATTCTTTCCTTTAACAATGACCTCAGATCACAGAGCAAGGAAGTCAATAAGGTCCACTCCTGGCCATTGTGTCTATGGCCCATTGGGCTGCCGTAAAACAATTTTTTTAATGGTTTGTAAATGCTGTTAAGAACAGCTCAGGCAAGATGCATGCCCCCACAATAATGTTCAGGAAATAAAATAAAAAACAAATCTCTAATCAGAAAATAAAAATAGATTATAAAGCACTCTACTATCTGATTTTAACTGGCCATATTTTTGGTGATACATTTTCTTTAAGGTCTGACTCCAATCTGTTAAGGCTAAATTTTCTTATATTCAAAACAAATGCTATATGCCGATAAATCATTACGTAACTAAACATTTCCCCTATCATGTTGGAAAAAATAGAACTTCTTTTAGTAATTAATCTAGTGAAAAACATTCCACTCATTAGTGAACACAGAATCATCCTTGAAGACTGATTGCTGGGGCAATTCAGACCCTTGGGGATGATTCTTTCTTTGATGTATAATTGCAAAAACATAATATCCAAAGTATGCTGAATTCCTATCTTGTGCAGAAGTTCTTGCTTTAAAACAAAGTGTCAGTCATTGCTTTTTTCTCCTCGACAGACAGAGATAGATTTTTTTTATCTGGTTAGTAGAAATATAATCTGACCCCACTGTATCTAGGAGTTAGGATACAGACACGTTTTTCCTCTCAGTTATATATTATACAGCACAGTGCAAAATTCTGTCGTGTGCTGCACACTAGCCGGAGTGTAGAAAATATACGTTTTTCCTCTCAGTTATATATTATACAGTGCAGTGCAAAATTCTGTCGTGTGCTGCACACTAGGCGGAGTGTAGAAAATATACGTTTTTCCTCTCAGTTATATATTGTACAGTGCAGTGCAAAATTCTGTTGTGTGCTGCACACTAGCCGGAGTATAGAAAATATACGTTTTTCCTCTCAGTCATATATATTACAGTGCAGTGCAAAATTCTGTTGTGTGCTGCACACTAGCCGGAGTGTAGAAAATATACGTTTTTTCTCTCAGTTATATATCATACATTGCTGTGAAAAATTGAGTGGTTTGTGGTACAATAGCCGCCGTCTAAAGACTATGTTTTTTCTCTCAGTTATATATCATACAGTGCAGTGAACATACAAAATGTTGAACCCAAGGGCTAAGGGTCGAGGGCGTGGGCGTTCAAGTAGTGTAGGGGGCAGAGGCCATGGTCCTGGGCAGGGTGACACAGTACATGTTGATGAGGGAGCAGTGGAACGCCGCAGAGTTTCGCTCCCTAGCTTCATCTCGCAACTTACTGGTTCACGTGGTACACCACTAGTGAAACCACAACAGCGTGAACAGGTAATGACGTGGATAGAGGACAATGCGTCCAGTAATTTATCCACCACCAAGTCTTCCACGCAGTACACCCACACTAGTCAAGGGAGTAGACCTCTGGCTCCTCCAGCTCAACCTCCTTCCCCCCAGCTTGCCCCCCCCCACGGAAAGTATGGATTCAGATCTGGCATACTCACAGGAACTCTTTTCAGGACCCTACCCAGAGACACAAACCACTGCTCAACAGCAACCTGAGCAGTTTCTCTGTCCCGATGCCCAAAATTTAGAACTTTCACAGTCTATGGGTGATGAGAGTGTGGACTTAGTGCAAGTAGTGCGTGAAGAGGTGTCGGATGATGATGATGATGAGACACGGTTGTCAGACAGTGACGTTGTTGTCAGGGCAGTAATTCCAAGGGGGGAGCAGAGTGAAGAATCGGAGGAAGAGCTGGTGACCCGAGCTGGGTTGGTAATCCAACTCAAGACAGTGCTTCTGAGGGGGAGGCAAGTGCAGCACCAGAACAGGTTGGAAGAGGCAGTGGGGTGGCCAGAGGGAGAAGCAGGGCCAGAGCAGGTAGATCAGCAACTGTTTCACGGAGTCAAGCTCCCGTGCCGAGGCCTAGATGTTCGCAAGTCTGGAGGTTGAAGAAAGCGAGGATTACCGATGGACTGTGGTGTGCAACCTGTGCCACACCAGGATTAGCAGAGGAGCCACCACTACCAGCCTAACCACCAGCATGTGCAGGTATATGAGTGCTAAACACCCGACTCAGTGGAACCAAGGCCTTTCACCTCCTGCGGGTCACACCACTGCCACTTCCCCTGTGTCACATGCTGGCTCGGCGAATCAACCCCCCGCCCATGAGCCGGGCACAAGCGCCTCACACCCTACAACCACCCCTTCACCTCCACGATCCTCCACAACCTCCACCAATGTGTCCCAGTGCAGCGTTCAGCTGTCTTTGCAGCAGACATTTGAGCGCAAGAGCAAATACAATTCCAGCCACCCACATGCACAAGCCCTAAACGTCCACATCTCCAAATTGTTGAGCCTGGAGATGCTGCCCTATAGACTGGTAGAGACTGAGGCTTTCCGCAACCTGATGGCGGTGGCTGTCCCTCGGTACTTGGTCCCCAGCCGCCACTATTTTTCCCGATGTGCCGTCCCAGCCCTACACCAGCACATGTCAGAGAACATCATCCATGCCCTGACCAACGCGGTTAGTGATAAGGTCCACCTAACCACGGACACGTGGACAAGTGCTGGCGGGCAGGGACACTATATCTCACTGACGGCACATTGGGTTAACTTGGCGGAGGCTGGGACCGAGTCTGACCCTGGGGCCGCTTATGTGCTGCTGCCCACACCGAGGATTGCGGGGCCTGCCTCGGTCACAGTTTCTCAGGCTTATTATGCCTCTTCCTCCAACCCCTCCCCCTCCTCTCAAATACCATCCATGAGCACGGCGCCTTCAGTCGGTAGCTCCAGGCGCAGGTGCACTGCCATGGGTAATGCCAAAAGGCAGTGCTGAAACTGCTGAGCTTAGGTGACAAGAGGCACACCGCCCAAGAGCTGTTACAGGGCATCACGGCGCAGACCGATCTTTGGCTGGCGCCACTGAACCTCAAACCAGGCATGTTCAATCTTGTGGTTCAGCGGTTCCTCAAGACCTACCCCAATTTGTTTGAATTGCTCACCAAAGTGCGACGCATCTGTGCGCATTTCCGTAAGTCAACCACAGATGCTGCCACCCTCAGGGCAGTGCAACGGCGCTTACAACTGCCAGCTCACCGACTGTTGTGCGACGTGCCCACGCAATGGAATTCCACATTACACATGTTAGCCAGGGTTTACCAGCACCGCAGAGCCATTGTAGACTGCCAGATGACAACTTCCACGAGAACTGGTAGTCAGGTTAGTCAGCTTCCTCAAGTCTACAATGAGGAGTGGACGTGGATGTCTGATATCTGTCAGGTGTTAAGCCAATTTGATGAGTCAACACAGATGGTCAGCGGTGATGCCGCCATTATCAGCGTCACCATCCCGCTGCTTTGTCTGCTGAAAAAGTCACTGCTCAGCATGAAGTCAGAGGCTTTGCGCTTGCCACAGGAGATGGGGGAAGAAGATACGTTGCTTGATAGCCAGAGCACCCTCAGGTCTGTTTCTCAGCGCGTATTGTGCTTTATCTGGTTAGCAGTGTGCTGTTGCATTGTATGTATTTTCCTTTTCATTGCAATCAGCCATAGCAACGTGCACCTGCGCATTGGGATGTGCTGACTGAAAACCCCTTTTTTTTTTCTTTGTAAGTTTGTACTGTAGGTGTGGCTACTCCATTTTGTCATGCACTCCTGACTAGCCCCGCCTGCTCCATAGGCTGATTTTAACTAGTGTAACTATAAGGCTCCATTCACACATCCTGTTTTTCTTTCCTGATTTGATCCTGATCCTGATCTGGATCCATTCAATTCAATGGGTCCTGAAAAAATCAGGATTGAATCAGGAAAGAAAAACAGGACGTGTGAATGGAGCCTAAAGCCGAGTGGACTTGGCATGCATGTTTGGTACCTGCATCCCTGTATTAATGGAGGCCTTTGAAGCACTACAAATGGCAAAAGGCAGAAGGGACCCAGCATGCATGTGGAAACAAACACCCCCTGATTATACGGAAGCCAAGGTTGGCACATAACAGGTAGGAAATAGTGTTAGGTTCCCGTTCTACAGAGATCACCTGGTTGATTTGGTGAACGTGCCCAGATAATTTTGTATAAAATATATTTGCCAAGAATCTAATTTACCAAGCATAGCATTAGCTCCAGAATACTTCATATCTCTATGGTATTTTGTGCTTTATCTGGTTAGCAGTGTGCTGTTGCATTGTATGTATTTTCCTTTTCATTGAAATCAGCCATAGCAACGTGCACCTGCGCATTGGGATGTGCTGACTAAAAACCCCTTTTTTTTCTTTGTAAGTTTGTACTGGAGGTGTGGCTACTCCATTTGGTCATACATGCCTGACTAGCCCCGCCTGCTCCATAGGCTGATTTTAACTAGTGTAACTATAAAGCCAAGTGGACTCGGCATGCATGCTTGGTACCTGCATCCCTGTATTAGTGGAGGCCTTTGAAACACTACAAATGGCAAAAGGCAGAAGGGACCCAGCATGCATGTGGAACCAAACACCCCCTGATTATACGGAAGCCAAGGTTGGCACATAACAGGTAGGAAATAGTGTTAGGTTCCCGTTCTACAGAGATCACCTGGACGATTTGGTGAACGGGACCAGATAATATTGTACAAAATATATTTGCCAAGAATCTCTAATTTACCAAACAAGCATAACATTAGCTCCAGAATACTTCATATCTCTATGGCATTTTGTGCTTTATCTGGTTAGCAGTTGAAAATGAAACTTATCTTAATGCAGATATTGCAGCAACCGGATCTCAGCCGAGATCCACACCAAACACAACAATGTCAGCAGAAAGTATAAACCGCAAGGAATACTGGGAGAGGAAGGGATAAATAGGGGAAAGATAAGGGTGTGGTAAACAGCAACCAAACCAAGAGGAAAACATGTCAAATTATGTCACTTTTGAAAGTCTAGCCGAACGCCTACAACCTGACGCAAGTACATTCGTGACAAATACCATACAATACTTCCTGAGCAGAAGGAATAGAAAATGAAAAAGCCAGATTCAGGACAGGTGGGGGTACAGAGCTTCATCCTGGGCCATGCCAACTAAGCACTGTAAATTCTGTAAAAATTTTTTTAAAAAAACCTATTCCAAAACAGCTATTTTTTTTTCACATTGACTCACAAAAAGTGTAATGCCAAGCGATCAAAAAGTCTTATGTACCCCAAAATGGTACCAATGAAAACGTCACCTCATCCCACAAAAATGAGCCCCCACATAAGACAATAACTCAAAAAAATAAAAATCAATGGCTCCCGCAAACAAATCCATCAACATTTGTGATGCAAAATCCATATGGCACTCCTTCTGTTCTGAGTCCTGACATGTGCCCCCACAGCAGTTTACCACCACATATGGGGTGTTTCCGTATTCAGGAGAAAATGGGTAACAAATTATGGGGTGCTTTTCTCCTGTTACCCCCTTGTGAAAATTAAAAATTTGGTGCTAAAGCAACATTTTATTGGAAGAAATGAAGCTTTTCATTTTCACAGCCAAGTGTTTCCAAACTCCGTAAAACGCTTAGGGGGTCAAAGTGGTCAGTACCCCCCTTAATATATTCTTTGAAGGGTGTAGTTTCCAAAATGGGGTCACTTTTTGAGGTTTCCACTCTAGGGGTACGTCAGGGTCTCTCAATTACAAAATGGTGCCTAAAAACCATTGTAGCAAAATCTGCCTCCAAAATCCGTATGGCGCTCCTTTCCTTCTGACCACTGCCACAAACCCATAGAGATGTTTACCAGCACATATGGGGTATTTCTGTAAACTGCAGAATCAGAGCAATGTATATTGAGGTTTAGTTTGCTGTTAACCCTTGCTGTGCTGCAAGAAAAAAATTATTAACATGAATAATCTACCAAAAAAGTGAAATTTTGACATTTCACCTCCATGTTCCTTTAATTCTCCTGGAACACCTCAAGGGTTAACAAAGTTTGTAACAGCAGTTTTTTATAATTTGTAATTTATAATTCTACCTACAGCGCTGCACCCATAGAAGCGGCAAGTGACCACGTGGGACGCCACGTGGGACGCTGTGAAAAGGCACGCAGAATTGCCGCGCGCTCAGCGTACAGTCTACAGCATCACAGCACGGCCGGCAGTGGGAGAACAAGGGAGATATCGCAGGAGGGTAACGTACTGTACAGAGAGCGAACAGATATCGCAGGAGGGTAACGTACAGAAAGTGAATGAATATTGTTTATACTGTACACAGTAACTTATGATATCGAATCCTACTAACTTCTTAACTATTTAAATATTGAACTATATTAACAAGGATCTAATAGATATTAAGTGGACTCTGGATACAGAATTCACTCAAGGAGAACCACTACAATCTGATGGAATTAACTCCATTGTATATATAGTGTACAAATTATGGGGATACCTTAAATCCTCTACTTATACTGATAATCCATTAACTATTTTTGTGGTTACTATTTTTTATCTTATTTTTTCTATATTATCTTTTACCTTATTATATTTTTTCATCTTTATGTTTTGATTGTCAATTATGACATTTTTACAAACTTGAAATTTTGTCAATAAATAATTATATTTTACATTTTCTGCATGCATCCCATATGTGCATGTGCCTGTCAAATATCTATTTAATGTTAAAAGTGTGAGGTGGTGTAGAGTTCACTCTTAAGGGGACACGTGCTGTGAAGGTCACAGTTAAGGTGGCAAGGTACTGTGGAGGTCAATGTTAAGGGGCAAGGTGCTGTAGAGGTTACTGTTAAGGGGTCTAGCTCTGTGAAGGTCACTGTTAAGGGGTTGGGCCACTGTGCAGGTCACTCTTAAGGGGATGGGCCACTGTGCAGATCACTGTTAAGGGGATGGGCTGCTGTAGAGGTCAATGTTAAGGGAATGAGTTGCTATAGAGGTCACAGTTAAGGGGAGAGCTCTGTGAAGATCACTGTTAAGGGGCGGGCCACAATGTAGATCAGTGTAAAGGGGGAATGGCACTGTGAATTACATTATTAAGGGGAGGGGCATTTATGGAGGTCACTGTTAAGGGGGCTGACTGCTGTGAAGTCAAGGTTAAGGGAGTGGGCTGCTGTGGAGGTCAGTGTTAACGGCAGGGTGCTGTGGAGGGTCAGTGTTAAGAGGAAGGGCCGTTGTGTAGAACATTGTTAAGGGGGTCTGTGAAGGTCACAGTTAATGGGGTGGGGCACTGTGGAGGTCACTGTTAAAAGGGTGGGCTGCCGTAGAGGTCACTATTAAAGGGGAGGGGTGCTGTAGAGGTCACTGTTATGGGGAGCACTGTGGATATCTTTTAACCTCAACCAAAAATTGTACAGATATCTACTTGATAACACACATAGTAATAACTCGTATAACTCATGAAAAACTAAACAAACAAAATATAAACACTTAAAAAAACCTCTCAATCTTTGTTAAAAAAAAAAAGACCTACCGTGAAGGTTGGAATCTAATAATTCATTGAGAGTTTTTTAAGGGTCTATATCTTTTAACCTCACACACAAACATTAAATGAAATAATAAAAATAAAAATATACCGGTGCAAAGCGGGGTCATCCTGCTAAATTATATATATATATATATATATATATTCCCCCAATCTCTTTTTTTCTCTCTTTTAATTTTTCTCTATCTCTGTTTCTCATTCTACCTCTGTTTCTATTTCCATCTCTGTTTCTATCTCTCGATCTCTGTCCATTTTTTCTATCACTATATATCTATTACTCGTTTGGTGATGAAGTGCAGAATATAGTATAACTTATCACAGAATTAATGATATTTTACCTGAAGGCATTAATATCATGTAAGTATTAAACATTACTAGTGTCATGAACACAGTTTATGTATTAGGTTATATTTTTACTGAAAAGAGCACAATCTATTGCTACAGAACATGAAACCCATGTCACTGAGGCATGCACATAGTCAGGCACAGGCATACCATATACACTCCACACCTTATTCCAGCATCCTCCTGTACACCTTCAATTAGAAATACCTGCAGCTCCTCCCATGATACCTATGTGGAGCAATCCTGGCACAGTGCCAAACTGTGTGACAAGTGTATATAAAGATCACTACAAGACTGATTATTTAGTTCCCTGCGTACCCTCCACTGTACTATAACAGCAACTGAGAAAATGGGAACCTTAAGGAGGGTCCCGCTGTGGGTCCTACTACTCCTCTTGGCCCCATTAAATGGTAAGAAATATGTCTTAAAACTTTTAATATTTTTATACCTGGAGATATTGATTGCAAATATTCCAATCATCAATTAAAGCCGGCAACAATTCCATTTGATAGTATATGGATGGATCATAAATCTTCTGATACATGACAAATAGTAGAAATTTGTCAGAGGAAAGTCTATATAACAGCTCAAGTCTCCCTTATATTTCTAAATATGTTTAATATGGGGTGATTGTAGACATTGCATACTTTCGGAAATATATGTGCTGCATTTTATCATACAAGGCTTGGTGTATGACTGTAAATGTTCACTCCATGTGCCATTTAAACATTATTGGTATAGTCGTTGTGGAAGGGGATTTTTAGATTTTTCCATGATTATCAGTGAAGCTATGTACGCTGTATTTTATGCTCCATAATAAGCACATTTGTCCTCCAAAAGTGAGGGGAAATGGCAGAGCATGTTATGACACAAATACTGATGAGTGTTTCCATTTTGGAAGCACTCATTAGTATACAGTAGGACTGAGAAGAAGTGGGTATAGCACTCCCGATGCTGGATTTTCTCACTTCTCCCTGGTCTTCTGCCGGTGGCTAGCAGTGTCCTGATTGCATAAAGCGTGCACTATGACCTGACACTGTACAATGTCGGGTCGCAGTCCTGGGCTACAGGAAGAGCACGCTAGAACTTCCGAGTTGTGGTGCTTTCTGGAGCAGGAGACCTGATAAAGATTGAAGGTCAACTTCAGGGGTCTGATCTGAGGACTGATGAGGCTTGGGGATCTGATCTAAGGTCTGATGAAGATTGTGGGTCTGATTAAGGAGTCTGAAGTGAAGTCTGATGAGGATTGGAGGTTTGTTTTTGGGGTCTGATCTAAGGTCTGATGAGGATTGGGGGTCTGTTTTGGGGGTCTGATCTGAGGAATGATGAGGATCAGGGGACTGGATAAATACATTTATATTTTAATAGTAAAGCCATTTTGGAACATCACAATGTCCCTAAATTTTATTTTATTTTTCTCAATCTGGAAAAAAGGGGTTGATTTGATTTTTTTTTAAATTTTGAAAAACATGTTTTTACTTCCTTATTCAGCTTTTCAAAGGCCGATTTTAGGGGACTTGAATATGCAATCGTCAGATCTCTTCTCCCTTAAAGTGTAACTGTCATTCTTTTTTTTAATTTTTGTAATGTATAGGACTACATTTCTATTCGAAAAATAGCTCTAAAGTTGCCATTTTGAGCCTTAGCAACGCTCCTCGTCTTCTGTTTACATAACTGTGGAGACTTGCTAACACTGACTGTGTTATGTATACAGAAGACAGAGGAGTGTTGCTAAGGCTCAAAATGGGCCACTTTAGCAATATTTTTCTACTAGAAATATATGAATTCAGTAATTAAAATATATTACAGAAATGTTTAGTACCACAGTTACACTTTAACCCTTTCGCGCCCGGAGCTTTTTTCGGTTCTGCATTTTCGTTTTGCGCTCCCTGCCTTCAAACAGCCATAACTCTTTTATTTTTCTGTTCACATAGCTGTATGAGGGCTTGTTTTTTGCGGGACAAGTTGTACTTTCCAACGCCACCATTTAATATTGCATATGGTGTAGTGGGAAGCGGGAAAAAAATTCAAAACCGGGTGAAATTGCAAAGAAAACGCTATTCCGCTACAGTTCTACGGGTTTCTTATTTACAGCGTTCGATGTGCATTAAAACTGATCCATTACTTTCATTCTACTGGTCAGTACGAATCCGGCAATACCTAATATGTATAGTTTTTCCTGCGTTTTCATAGTGATAAAATAATTAGAAAGTTGCCCTTTTTTTTTTTTTTTTTTTTCCTTGTTAAATCTTGACCCCTATAACTTTTTGGTATTTATGTGTACAGAGCTGTATGGGAGCTCATTTTTTGCGGGACGATCTGAAGTTTTTATTGATACCATTCTGGGGTGTGTATGACTTTTTGATCACATTTTATTTAATTTTTTTTAGAAAAAAAAAGCGACAAAAAACGGCAAATTGCCATTTGGACGCTTTTTTCTGCCACACAATTCGCTGTATTGGAATTTTTTCTTTTATATTTTAAAAGTACGGGCGTTTTCGGTCACGGTGATACCCTTGATGTCTATATTTATTGTTATTTAGGTATTTATTTTTTACTTATACGGAAAGGGGGGTGATTTGAACTTTTACATCTTTTTTATTTTTTATATATTTTTTAACATTTTTTTTTAATTTTTTTTTACTATTAGAAAGCTCAAATATGGGCTTATATATTGTGGCTTTTTTTTTTTCTTTATGAGCAATTATGGATTTTATAGACTCAGAAATCCATGAATTGCTCATTTCTTATCCTGGCCTGCCATCTAGTGGCCAGAATAAGAATTGCACTTTGAAAACTGTAATCCTCACCAGCGAGGATTACAGTTTTCATATGGTGTACAGACACCCCGATTGGCCACACGGGGTGTCTGTACACCACCCGGAAGCGAATGCTTCCGGGTTGAGACGCAACTAGATGCCGTGATCACGTGTGATCACGGCATCTAATCTCCGAGGAAGACGCCGCCGATGGCGGTAAGTAACGGCAAGTCTCTGCTGTTAGAAACAGCAGAGACTTGCCGGCCATGACGCCCGCCGCTGGGCGCGAAGGGGTTAAGCCTAATCAGTCAGTGTTTTGGTCAGTGATTTCCATCAGTGATAGTGAGCCAAAAACAGGAATGTAGCTTCCACAGACATAAGGTATAAGGGAAATATCTGCACCTGTTCTGTGTTTAGAGCTGCACTTGGTTTTGGCTGAAAATCACTGAAGGAAATTACTGACCAAGACACTGACATGTGAATGAGGCATTACACTAAATATATCTGAATTGCAATGTATGGCATGTTAACTATGGGGGGGATTTATCAAACTGGTGTAAAGTACAACTGGCTTAGGCTACTTTCACACTAGCGTTTTAAAATTCCGGTATTGAGTTCCGTCATAGGGGCTCAATACCGGAATAAAACGCTTCAGTTTTGTCCCCATTCATTGTCAATGGGGACAAAACTGAACTGAAGACAACGGAATGCTCCTGAAAGCATTCCGTTCCGTCTTCAGACCGGAGAACAAACCGCAGCATGCTGCGGTTTGCTCTCCGGTCCAGGCATCCGCACCAAGACGGATCCGGAATGACCCCCAATGCAAGTCAATGGAGGTGGATCTGTCTGGTGTGACCATAATGGTAACCGGATCCGCCCTCCATTGACTTTCAATGGAGTTCATTACGGATCCGGCTACACATAGACACATACAGACATAGACATACACATAAACAGAAACATACACACACATACATACTTACATGCTCCCCGGCAGGTCTTCGGAGCGTCGGAGGGACAGGACGGCGCGCACAGATGACGATTCCACCAGGCGCCCAGCAGAGGGCGCTGTGGGGAATCGTGACCTGTGTGAGCCGTCCTGTCCCTCTGACGCTCCGAAGACCTGCCGGGGAGCATGTAAGTATGTATGTGTATTTGTCTGTGTATATGTGTGTGTATGTTTATGTTTATGTATGTACTGTGTGACATGTGTGTGGCCGGAGCGCGGTTCCGGCTCCACACATGTCACTGTGGCAGGCCTGATCCGGCAGCACCCTTCACCTTCCGGATCAGGCCTGCCGCCAGTGTGAAACTAGCCTAAGTTGCCCACAGAAAACAATCAAATTTCACCTTTCATTTTCATAAACCAGCTGTGAAAAATGAAAGGTGTAATCTGATTATTTGCTATCGACAACTAAGCTAGTAGTAATACTTTACTGGTTTGATAAATCTCCCCCTATGTTCGTATGGAGCCCTACCATCTACAGGCTACCATAGGTACTACATCTATAATAACCTTTTTTCATTCTGATGATATTACAGAGAATTAATGGCTTGGCATGCATTGCTGGGGAAAAGCCTCCTCAGATGCCGGGGTCACAAATGACCATGGCATCAGAAGGGTTCAATGTCTTTGATTGGTGTTATCACTGATCACAGACATAAATCCTGGTTGTCAGTTGTTTAACCCCTTCCTGTCATTTTTCTTTACTAACTCTTTAGGCATTCCAAAAACATACAAGGAAAATGGAGGAGAAATTTCTAAAATTTTAGATTTTCCATTTTAATCTATTTTTGCATGTAACACAGCAAAAATTAAAAAGAAACCAACCTTATTACTGACTACCCTGATTCTGCAGTTTTCAGAAAAAATTCATATGTTGTCACAAACTTTTGCATGAGTAGACAGCAGAGTTCAGAAGGGAAGAACCACCAGATGGTTTTGGAGGGCAGATTTTGCTGTAATGCTTTTTGGGTGCTCCTGAAACTGGCAACACTGTCATGAACTGCTTTATAAGCACTCAGAAGGGAAGAGGTTGAGAAGGGAAGGAAGGCTGGGTTTTGGATGGCAGAAATGTTTTAGGGTGCCCATTTGAAGAGATCTTGAGGTAGCACTACAGTGAACCCCCCCAAAAGTGACTTAATATTGGAAACTACACTCCCTCTCCCAAACTATCTTTGAAAGGTTGTAGTGAGAACTTGGACTAAGGATGAGTGAATTGATTCTCAACAAATTTAATTCATTATGAAGTTCTCAAAAATGTGTCTGACAAACAAATCTAAAGAAAATCTTGTCACTTTTGACGACTCACATAAAAACAGTGCCCAGCATGAGGGAGGAAAAAGACAGAGGATCACATGACATTGGGAGGAAGTGAGGGAGAGGGCTTGTCCAAAGTCAGAGAGAAAGCCTGCATCAGTCAATCAGGGCAATAGGCAAGGGGATACCTAGCGGAACTAGCAGAAGTGCCATAGTTAAGATTCTGACAGGGAAAAAGTGTGTGTGTGACAGTGTTTGTCAAAAATGATTACAGAGTCACAAATATTGTAGTGTGATATGGACACGTTAGAGAAAGTATAGGAAAATAATAGAGAGATATAATTTTATAAATTCTAGAATATTTGTTCAGGGAAAGCTTTGAGGGAGTGAGAAGCTAGTCACGCCGTGCTTAAGGCTGGTTGCTGCTACAGCAATTCAGCCTAGCAGTTCCACGTTACAAAACCAACCCCCTAAAAGAAAAAAAAAATATTTTTTATATAAAGAGACAGTTTTTTCAAAACCTCAAGTG
Source organism: Rhinella marina (assembly GCA_900303285.1). Taxonomy (NCBI): domain Eukaryota; kingdom Metazoa; phylum Chordata; class Amphibia; order Anura; family Bufonidae; genus Rhinella; species Rhinella marina. Next base: position 92,395 of record ONZH01027486.1, on the reverse strand, counting down.
TCAGCACAGCAAACGTTCAGCAATTGCACATTCTCTTTCAGTTTATTACATCCATCTATGTTATTAAACATGTTGTGTTACATCAAAAGCATTTTATAACAATAATGCCATTTTTATACTAGTGATATTACATGCAGAATTCAAAGAAATGTCACTGCATTGTTATATTGGTAGTAACAGGGGCATTGTTTCTTTATACCATGTGTTTTATACGGTAGTACACAAATTTCACAGTTGAACCAGTCCAATGATATTAAACACATACATTAAGTCACAGAAATTTCATCACCAACATCGCAGTATTATGTTGATGGTAGCAGTTGCATTATTGCACCACACATTGTGTTTTATAGTACATAAATGTCATTGTTGAGCCTGTCCACTGATATTAATGCATACATAGTTCAAAGAAATTTCATTGCCAACACTGCATTATTTCCTAAATAAATTGTAAATAACAGTGTGCAGTGTGTTTGTAAAAGAGAAGGAATATTTAATTACAGATAACACATTTGCAATTTTGCTAGTAGTGTTCAATAATCAGTGTGTACCAAAGTGTGAATTTTCATTTACGAAACTGGTTACTTTTCCTTTATAAGAAACCCATGAGTTTTCATTTATAGTCCTCATAACAACTTGCCTGGAAAATGGAAGTGCACAAAATAAAAGACCCAGGTCTCTTTCTCCTAGAGTCAGAATGTGGATAGCAACAAAAGCAGCACCAGCCATCCAACCAGTAGTAATAGTGGTAGTCCACAGTTCTCCCTGGCTTCCGAATAGCACAACATTATTATTAGAGATGAGCGAGTAGTGTTCGATCGAGCCGGTATTCGATCGAATACTACGATATTCGGCATACTCGATTTCAATCGAGTATAACGGCGATGGCGCACTTAGAATTCGTTTCCCCTCCCACCTTCCCTGGCGCTCTTTTTCCACCAATCAACATGCAGGGGGGGTATGACAGGCACGCTGAGCACGCTGGCAGCGCGAAAACAGCGTCTACATGGATTGGCTGGAAAAACCATGTGACCTCGAATCATAAAAACTCAGCTCTTCCTGCTCGTACGCATATGCTGCGTGAACTTAGTCAGGGACAGAGGCTGGAGAAGGGAGAGACAGATTTTAGCTGTTGGACAGGCAGGAGCGTGATTAAAAGCCCTTATCAGGGCTACTACAGTGGACTTCAGTGATAGCTTTACTACAATATAGACTTTACAGAGAACGGCTGCTGTATTCAGGGATAGCTGCTGGAGTAGGGACAGAGAGAGGCATTAGTGGTGTATTAGGTGCTCTGCTACATACCAAACTATATTTGGCACTACTGTTCAGCGTTCTTTTAGGCTGAAAAACCCTGTTATATAACTAGTGTGTATATGCACCATCTGATCTGGCAGTATACGGCTGTGAATTTTATTTTATTTTTTTAAATACAGTTTATTTGGCTCTAGTGTTCTGGGTTCTGTGTGCCTGCAATACCCTTTTTGTATACCAGGTGTAAATACCCACCGTCTGTTCAGTTAGTACACGGCTGTGTACCTTGAAATATACAATATCTAGGCCATTTAATTGGCCACTGTACTGTGCGTTCTCTTGCTAAATTATCTCACATACCTGGTGTAAATACCCACCGTCTGTTCAGTTACTACACGGCTTTGTACTTTGAAATATACAATATCTAGGCCTTTTAATAGGCCACTGTACTGTGCGTTCTCTTGTTAAATTATCTCACATACCTGGTGTAAATACCCACCGTCTGTTCTGTTACTACACGGCTGTGTACTTTGAAATATACAATATCTAGGCCTTTTAATAGGCCACTGTACTGTGCGTTCTCTTGCTAAATTTTTCACATACCTGGTGTAAATACCCACCGTCTGTTCTGTTACTACACGGCTGTGTACCTTGAAATATACAATATCTAGGCCATTTAATTGGCCACTGTACTGTGCGTTCTCTTGCTAAATTATCTCACATACCTGGTGTAAATACCCACCGTCTGTTCAGTTACTACACGGCTTTGTACTTTGAAATATACAATATCTAGGCCTTTTAATAGGCCACTGTACTGTGCGTTCTCTTGTTAAATTATCTCACATACCTGGTGTAAATACCCACCGTCTGTTCTGTTACTACACGGCTGTGTACTTTGAAATATACAATATCTAGGCATTTTAATAGGCCACTGTACTGTGCGTTCTCTTGCTAAATTATCTCACATACCTGGTGTAAATACCCACCGTCTGTTCAGTTACTACACGGCTGTGTACTTTGAAATATACAATATCTAGGCATTTTAATAGGCCACTGTACTGTGCGTTCTCTTGCTAAATTATCTCACATACCTGGTGTAAATACCCACCGTCTGTTCAGTTACTACACGGCTGTGTACTTTGAAATATACAATATCTAGGCATTTTAATAGGCCACTGTACTGTGCGTTCTCTTGCTAAATTATCTCACATACCTGGTGTAAATACCCACCGTCTGTTCAGTTACTACACGGCTGTGTACTTTGAAATATACAATATCTAGGCATTTTAATAGGCCACTGTACTGTGCGTTCTCTTGTTAAATTATCTCACATACCTGGTGTAAATACCCACCGTCTGTTCAGTTACTACACGGCTGTGTACTTTGAAATATACAATATCTAGGCATTTTAATAGGCCACTGTACTGTGCGTTCTCTTGTTAAATTATCTCACATACCTGGTGTAAATACCCACCGTCTGTTCAGTTACTACACGGCTGTGTACTTTGAAATATACAATATCTAGGCATTTTAATAGGCCACTGTACTGTGCGTTCTCTTGCTAAATTATCTCACATACCTGGTGTAAATACCCACCGTCTGTTCAGTTACTACACGGCTGTGTACTTTGAAATATACAATATCTAGGCATTTTAATAGGCCACTGTACTGTGCGTTCTCTTGTTAAATTATCTCACATACCTGGTGTAAATACCCACCGTCTGTTCAGTTACTACACGGCTGTGTACTTTGAAATATACAATATCTAGGCATTTTAATAGGCCACTGTACTGTGCGTTCTCTTGTTAAATTATCTCACATACCTGGTGTAAATACCCACCGTCTGTTCAGTTACTACACGGCTGTGTACTTTGAAATATACAATATCTAGGCATTTTAATAGGCCACTGTACTGTGCGTTCTCTTGTTAAATTATCTCACATACCTGGTGTAAATACCCACCGTCTGTTCAGTTACTACACGGCTGTGTACTTTGAAATATACAATATCTAGGCATTTTAATAGGCCACTGTACTGTGCGTTCTCTTGTTAAATTATCTCACATACCTGGTGTAAATACCCACCGTCTGTTCAGTTACTACACGGCTGTGTACTTTGAAATATACAATATCTAGGCATTTTAATAGGCCACTGTACTGTGCGTTCTCTTGTTAAATTATCTCACATACCTGGTGTAAATACCCACCGTCTGTTCTGTTACTACACGGCTGTGTACTTTGAAATATACAATATCTAGGCATTTTAATAGGCCACTGTACTGTGCGTTCTCTTGTTAAATTATCTCACATACCTGGTGTAAATACCCACCGTCTGTTCTGTTACTACACGGCTGTGTACTTTGAAATATACAATATCTAGGCATTTTAATAGGCCACTGTACTGTGCGTTCTCTTGTTAAATTATCTCACATACCTGGTGTAAATACCCACCGTCTGTTCAGTTACTACACGGCTGTGTACTTTGAAATATACAATATCTAGGCCATTTTAATAGGCCACTGTACTGTGCGTTCTCTTGTTAAATTATCTCACATACCTGGTGTAAATACCCACCGTCTGTTCAGTTACTACACGGCTGTGTACTTTGAAATATACAATATCTAGGCATTTTAATAGGCCACTGTACTGTGCGTTCTCTTGTTAAATTATCTCACATACCTGGTGTAAATACCCACCGTCTGTTCAGTTACTACACGGCTGTGTACTTTGAAATATACAATATCTAGGCATTTAATAGGCCACTGTACTGTGCGTTCTCTTGCTAAATTATCTCACATACCTGGTGTAAATACCCACCGTCTGTTCAGTTACTACACGGCTGTGTACTTTGAAATATACAATATCTAGGCATTTTAATAGGCCACTGTACTGTGCGTTCTCTTGTTAAATTATCTCACATACCTGGTGTAAATACCCACCGTCTGTTCTGTTACTACACGGCTGTGTACTTTGAAATATACAATATCTAGGCCATTTAATAGGCCACTGTACTGTGCGTTTTCTTGTTAAATTATCTCACATACCTGGTGTAAATACCCACCGTCTGTTCTGTTACTACACGGCTGTGTACTTTGAAATATACAATATCTAGGCCATTTAATAGGCCACTGTACTGTGCGTTCTCTTGTTAAATTATCTCACATACCTGGTGTAAATACCCACCGTCTGTTCAGTTACTACACGGCTGTGTACTTTGAAATATACAATATCTAGGCCTTTTAATAGGCCACTGTACTGTGCGTTCTCTTGCTAAATTATTTCACATACCTAATTATATACCCAAATATTGTATTTGCAACAAAAAAAAAATAAAATGCGGAGGGGGGCTAGCGGAATAGGACGTGGACGTGGACGAGGACGGGGGCGCGGAAATGCTGTTGGGGGCCTTGTTGAAGCCAGTGGGGATACAATGTGTGCTGGTGAGGATCAGCCAGGATCCCGCTCATCCAGAATCCCTGCCTTTATGGGACAGTTAAGCAGGGGGCGGGTTACACCGCTGTTGAGGCCTGAGCAGGTTGAACAGGTGGTGCAATGGATAGCCGATAGCGCTTCCACACAGTTGTCCACCAGCCAGTCATCCACACAGTCTCACTCTGACCCTCCTTCCTCCACACCTGGCCAACAGAGTCATCCCACCCTTGACCCCTCCCAGGAGCTCTTTTCGGGTCCTTTTTCAGATGTGCCGGAAGAATCCCAGGAGCTAGCAGAGGAATTTGTTTGTAGTGATGCCCAAACACTGGAGTTTTCGCCATCTCCTGCTGATGTGGACCCTGAGCCAGCATCTGTTATCATGAGCGATGATGATGATGAGACGCAGTTGCCATCAAGGGAGGCTGTTGGAATGTCCAGTGGGCAGGAGGAGGAGCAGAGTGAGGAAGTGGAAGAGGAGCTGGTGGATGACGAAATGACCGACCCCACTTGGCCAGGGGTGATGTCCAGCGAGGAAAGCAGTGGAGAGGTGGTGGTCTGCGCAGCACCGAAAAAGGCAGCAAGAGGCAGAGGGATGTCCACAGGCAGAGGGATGTCCACAGGCAGAGGGATGTCCACAGGCAGAGGGATGTCCACAGGCAGAGGCATGTCCACAGGCAGAGGGATGTCCACAGGCAGAGGGATGGCCACAGGCAGAGGGATGGCCACAGGCAGAGGACAGTTCAGACAGAGAAGTGAGGCCACAGCCAGCAGGGCCGAAGCTGTTCCCGCCAGCGGCCAGTCGCGCGAAGCTCCCCCATCGAGGCCTCGTACTTCTGTGGTGTGGAGATATTTTAATGTTTGTGCGGATGACAAACTGAGCGCGGTTTGCACACTCTGCCACTCAAAACTGAGTAGGGGCTCTGAGAAGAGCAATCTGACCACCTCAGGCATGCGGCGTCACTTGGAATTCAAGCACTGGGCTGAGTGGGAGAGAGCAAACGCAATACAAACTGCGCCCGGTCTTGCTGCCACTGCCTCTTCCCCTTTGTTGTGTGCTGCCACTGCGGTCCAGACCTCCAGCCAGGACACCTCCACATCTGCCTCTGCCTCTGCCTCTGCTACTTTGGGGCCTTCTCCTTCAGCCTCCCCTTCCCCCGCCCCTTCCCCCGCCTCTTCGCCTGCACCTTCACACTCCTCGTCCCAACAACTGTCCATCTCGCAGGCGTTCGACCGCAGGCGGAAGTACGCCTCGAGTCACCCCCAAGCCCAAGCCTTAAACTGCCACATCTCCAAACTGCTGGCCCTGGAGATGTTGCCGTTTAGGCTTGTGGAGACGCAGGCCTTCCGCGACCTGATGGCGGCTGCCGCACCTCGCTATTCCGTCCCTAGCCGCCACTACTTTTCCCGGAGTGCCGTCCCCGCCCTGCACCAGCACGTGTCGCGTAACATCAGGCGGGCCCTGAGGTACGCAGTCAGCGCAAAGGTCCACTTGACCACCGACTCATGGACAAGCGCTTGCGGCCAGGGACGATACATTTCTCTGACGGCACACTGGGTGAATGTAGTGGAGGCGGGGACGGGGTCGCAAACAGAGACGGCCTACCTACCACCCCCGCCCAAGATTGCCAGCATGGGTTCTGATAAACCCCCCTCCTCCTCCTCCTCCTCCTCCTCCTCCTGTGCCTTAACATCTCCCTCAGCCGCTAGCTGGAAGCGTTGCAGCACTGGCGCGGGGAGACGTCAGCAGGCGGTGCTAAAGCTCATCAGCTTGGGCGACAGGAAGCACAGCGCCCCAGAGGTGAGGGACGCCATATTGCAGCAGACGGAGATGTGGCTGTCGCCGCTGCAGCTAGGACCAGGCATGGTCGTGTGCGATAACGGCCGTAACCTGGTGGCGGCTCTGGAGCTTGCCGAACTCAATCACGTACCATGCCTGGCCCACGTTTTTAATCTGGTAGTCCAAAAATTTCTGAAGACTTACCCCAACCTGGCAGAGCTACTGGTGAAAGTGCGGCGCTTGTGCGCTCACTTTCGGAAGTCAACTGTAGCTGCTGCTAGCTTAAAAAAACTCCAGCAACGCCTCCATTTGCCTGAACATCGGCTGTTGTGCGACCTGCCGACTCGCTGGAATTCCACCTATTCCATGTTGGCCAGGGTGTGTGAGCAGCAGAGAGCATTGATGGAGTACCAGATAATGAATCCACGCGTGCCTCCAACTCAGCTCCCTCAGTTTGCCAACCACGAGTGGCCATGGATGGCAGACATATGCGATGTACTGCGTATCTTTGAGGAGTCCACCAAGAAGGTCAGCAGCGAGGACGCTATAGTGAGCGTAACCATTCCGCTCCTAGGCGTCCTTAAAGAATCGCTCATCGCAATAAGGGAGAACGCATTGCACGCAGAGGAGACGGGGGTAGGAGGAGACGCAACGGAGCTACACAGTCAGACCACACTTTTGTCTGCTTCACGGTGGCAGTTGCAGGAGGAGGAGGATGAGGAGGAGGACGACGTGGAGGTGGCTGTGGAAGAGGAGGAGGATGCTGGCGGCGAGGGTAGCAGTCAGGCTGTGTGCGTCCCATTGGTTCAGCGCGGATGGGGCGGAGAGGAGGCGGAAGAGGAAGAGGAGGAAATGGCAAGTGATCCTTCTGGTGGGGGCAGTGAGGTCATGCCTATTCAGAGTCTGGCACACATGGCTGACTTCATGCTGGGCTGCTTTTCCCGGGACACACGTGTTGTCCGGATAGTGGAGAACAAACTGTACTGGGTCTTCGCACTCCTGGACCCCCGGTATAAAGATAACGTCTCCTCTTTTATTCCGGTAGAGGAGAGGACGAATCGATTGCTGGAATACCAGAGGGAACTCGTGCAGAACATGATGGAGATTTTCCCACCCACCATCGCTGGCGGCAGAGAGGAGAGGGTCTCCCAGAGTCCCACAACATCCATCAGGCCCACAGCCACCAGGGGAACACTCTCCAAGGTGTGGGACACGTTCATGGCACCCCCTCGTGCAACTTCCATCACTGCGGGGCCCGCTATCAGCAGGAGGGACAAGTATCGGCGGATGTTGCGGGAGTACCTGGCAGACCGTAACCCTGTCCTCCCCGATCCCTCGGCGTCCTACACTTACTGGGTCTCCAAGTTGGACACGTGGCTGGAACTGTCCCTGTACGCCTTGGAGGTGCTTGCCTGCCCTGCCGCCAGCGTGCTATCAGAAAGGGTGTTCAGCGCAGCCGGGGGCATTATAACCGATAAGCGCAGCCGCCTGTCAACCGACAGTGCCGACAGGCTGACGCTAATCAAAATGAACAGCAAGTGGATTGACCCGGACTTTGCTTCTCCAACCGTGGAAAGCAGCCAAAAGTGAAGTGCCATCTGTATGAAGTGCCATTTCCTCCTCCACCTCCTCCTCCTCCTCCTCCTTAACCGCCGTAGAATTGCTCCGTAAATAAGAAATATTTATATGTTTATGGCTCACCTCTTGGGCCTCCACAAAATGTTTAAGAGGTCTCACCTCTTGGGCCTCCTCATAATTTTTAACAGGTCTCACCTCTTGGGCCTCCACATAATTTTTAACCGGTCTCACCTCTTGGGCCTCCACATAATTTTTAACAGGTCTCACCTCTTGGGCCTCCACAAAATGTTTAACAGGTCTCACCTCTTGGGCCTCCACAAAATGTTTAACAGGTCTCACCTCTTGGGCCTCCACAAAATGTTTAACAGGTCTCACCTCTTGGGCCTCCACAAATGTTTAACAGGTCTCACCTCTTGGGCCTCCACAAAAGGTTTAACAGGTCTCACCTCTTGGGCCTCCACAAAATGTTTAACAGGTCTCACCTCTTGGGCCTCCACATAATTTTTAACAGGTCTCACCTTTTGGGCCTCCACAAAAGGTTTAAGAGGTTAACAGTGGAAAGCAGCCAAAAGTGAAGTGCCATCTGTATGAAGTGCCATTTCCTCCTCCACCTCCTCCTCCTCCTCCTTAACCGCCGTAGAATTGCTCCGTAAATAAGAAAAATGTATATATTTATTGCTCACCTCTTGGGCCTCCACATAACTTTTTAACAGGTCTCACCTCTTGGGCCTCCACAAAAGGTTTAACAGGTCTCACCTCTTGGGCCTCCACATAATTTTTAACAGGTCTCACCTCTTGGGCCTCCACATAATTTTTAACACGTCTCTCCTCTTGGGCCTCCACATAATTTTTAATACGTCTCACCTCTTGGGCCTCCACATAATTTTTAAGAGGTCTCACCTCTTGGGGCTCTACAAAATGTTTAAGAGGTCTCACCTCTTTAGCCTCCACACAATTTTTAAGACGTCTCACCTCTTGGGCCTCCACATAATTTTTAAGAGGTCTCACCTCTTGGGCAGCCACATAATTTTTAAGAGGTCTCACCTCTTGGGCCTCCACATAATTTTATCGAGGTCTCACCTCTTGGGCCTCCACATAATTTTTAAGAGGTCTCACCTCTTGGGCCTCCACAAAATCTTTGAGAGGTCTCACCTCTTGGGCCTCCACAAATCTTTAAGAGGTCTCACCTCTTGGCTGCAAAATCTTTAAGAGGTCTCACCTCTTGGGCCTGCACAAAATCTTTAAGAGGTCTCACCTCTTGGGCCTGCACAAAATCTTTAAGAGGTCTCACCTCTTGGGCCTCCACAAAATCTTTAAGAGGTCTCACCTCTTGGGCCTCCACAAAATCTTTAAGAGGTCTCACCTCTTGGGCCTCCACAAAATCTTTAAGAGGTCTCACCTCTTGGGCCTCCACAAAATCTTTAAGAGGTCTCACCTCTTGGGCCTCCACAAATCTTTAAGAGGTCTCACCTCTTGGGCCTCCACAAAATCTTTAAGAGGTCTCACCTCTTGGGCCTCCACAAAATCTTTAAGAGGTCTCACCTCTTGGGCCTCCACAAAAATCTTTAAGAGGTCTCACCTCTTGGGCCTCCACAAAATCTTTAAGAGGTCTCACCTCTTGGGCCTCCACAAAATCTTTAAGAGGTCTCACCTCTTGGGCCTCCACAAAATCTTTAAGAGGTCTCACCTCTTGGGCCTCCACAAAATCTTTAAGAGGTCTCACCTCTTGGGCCTCCACAAAATCTTTAAGAGGTCTCACCTCTTGGGCCTCCACAAAATCTTTAAGAGGTCTCACCTCTTGGGCCTCCACAAAATCTTTAAGAGGTCTCACCTCTTGGGCCTCCACAAAATCTTTAAGAGGTCTCACCTCTTGGGCCTCCACAAAATCTTTAAGAGGTCTCACCTCTTGGGCCTCCACAAAATCTTTAAGAGGTCTCACCTCTTGGGCCTCCACAAAATCTTTAAGAGGTCTCACCTCTTGGGCCTCCACAAAAGGTAAATAAATTATAAATTATAATTTTGGTAACATTCTCATTTTAATGTGTTCAGTCTTTACATACAAAATCTGGTACAAAATAGCATTCTCAGTATTCAAAAAAACAAAACAAGACTTAAAACGTTTTAAGTGGCTGCAGTAGCATCATGAAATCAACTCTCATATACTGAAGGCAACAGCATATACATATAAAAAAAAGGAAAAAAAATAAAAAGAATACTCCTTCCTCTGTAGAAATACTCTGTGCTGCCCTCAATACATTTAAACTGATTTTTCATGATAGTTGCCTTTATAAAATGAGTGTAACCATTTTACATTGCATGCAAATCTGTGGATAACTGCAGCCTTTAAAAGGTGTCACCTCTTGGGCCTCCACATAATTTTTAAGAGGTGTCACCTCTTGGGCCTCCACATAATTTTTAATACGTCTCACCTCTTGGGCCTGCGCAAAATGTTTAACAGGTCTCACCTCTTGGGCCTCCACATAATTTTTAATACGTCTCACCTCTTGGGCCTCCACAAAATGTTTAACAGGTCACCTCTTGGGCCTCCACATAATTTTTAAGAGGTCTCACCTCTTGGGCCTGCGCAAAATGTTTAACAGGTCTCACCTCTTGGGCCACCACATAATTTTTAAGAGGTCTCACCTCTTGGGCCTCCACATAATTTTTAACAGGTCTCACCTCTTGGGCCTCCACATAATTATACTATAAAATATTAGGCCTTATAATTGGCAACTGTACTGTGCGTTCTCTTGCAAAATTCTTTAAATACCTGGTGTTAATACCCACCGTCTGAAAAGTTAGTACACGGCTGTGTACCTTGAACTCTAAAATATTAGGCCTTATAATTGGCAACTGTACTGTGCGTTCTCTTGCAAAATTATTTCACGGCTGTGAAGGCAAAATATTGTAACCAAAAAAAAATAAAATGCGGAGGGGGGCTAGCGGAATAGGACGTGGACGAGGACGGGGGCGCGGAAATGCTGTTGGGGGCCATAGTTGCTGGTTGAATTATCTGAGGTAAATGATTCTCCTTTAGACGACGCTTTCCCTTTGCATCGTTCTGCGATTAAACCATAAATAACTCTCTGCATATTTATACCAAATGCACCCAGTACGAAAAAAGTCATAGAAAGTTTCCAAACAGAGACTGGAAAACATCAGTAAGTTGAAAAAAACTGTTCGCTAAAAAAAAAAAAAAGTTAAAAATAAAATTGGCAGTTGATAGTATCGAGCTATTGTCACAGAGAGACGCGATTACAACACCTTCATTTACATTCAGTACATGTCTCAAGGCATTGGGAGAATGAAAACAGGCCACGGCTGGAGTATGAAATGTACCACCGCTTTGTACTGTCCGATACTGACCCGGTCCAGGGTGATGTCCAGCGAGGAAAGCAGTGGAGAGGTGGTGGTCTGCGCAGCACCGAAAAAGGCAGCAAGAGGCAGAGGGATGTCCACAGGCAGAGGAATGTCCACAGGCAGAGGGATGTCCACAGGCAGAGGCATGTCCACAGGCAGAGGGATGTCCACAGGCAGAGGGATGTCCACAGGCAGAGGGATGTCCACAGGCAGAGGACAGTTCAGACAGAGAAGTGAGGCCACAGCCAGCAGGGCCGAGCGTAACCATCCCGCTCCTATGCGTCCTTAAAGAATCCCTCATCGCAATAAGGGAGAACGCATTGCACACAGAGGAGACGGGGGCAGGAGGAGACGCAACGGAGCTACACAGTCAGACCACACTTTTGTCTGCTTCACGGTGGCAGTTGCAGGAGGAGGAGGATGAGGAGGAGGAGGACGACGTGGAGGTGGCTGTGGAAGAGGAGGAGTCCCTGTACGCCTTGGAGGTGCTTGCCTGCCCTGCCGCCAGCGTGCTATCAGAAAGGGTGTTCAGCGCTGCCGGGGGCATTATCACCGATAAGCGCAGCCGCCTGTCAACCGACAGTGCCGACAGGCTGACGCTAATCAAAATGAACAGCAAGTGGATTGACCCGGACTTTGCTTCTCCAACCGTGGAAAGCAGCCAAAAGTGAAGTGCCATGTGTATGAAGTGCCATTTCCTCCTCCACCTCCTCCTCCTCCTCCTTAACCGCCGTAGAATTGGTCCGTAAATCAGAAAAATTTTTATATTTATGGCTCACCTCTTGGGCCTCCACAAAATGTTTAAGAGGTCTCACCTCTTGGGCCTCCACATAATTTTTAAGAGGTCTCACCTCTTGGGCCTGCGCAAAATGTTTACGAGGTCTCACCTCTTGGGCCTCCACATAATTTTTAAGAGGTCTCCCCTCTTGGGCCTCCACATAATTTTTAATACGTCTCACCTCTTGGGCCTCCACAAAATGTTTAACAGGTCTCACCTCTTGGGCCTCCACATAATTTTTAATACGTCTCACCTCTTGGGCCTCCACAAAATGTTTAACAGGTCTCACCTCTTGGGCCTCCACATAATTTTTAACGGGTCTCCCCTCTTGGGCCTCCACATAATTTTTAATACGTCTCACCTCTTGGGCCTCCACAAAATCTTTAACAGGTCTCCCCTCTTGGGCCTCCACATAATTTTTAATACGTCTCACCTCTTGGGCCTCCACAAAATCTTTAACAGGTCTCACCTCTTGGGCCTCCACATAATTTTTAAGAGGTCTCACCTCTTGGGCCTCCACAAAATGTTTAAGAGGTCTCACCTCTTGGGCCTCCACAAAATGTTTAAGAGGTCTCACCTCTTGGGCCTCCACATAATTTTTAAGAGGTCTCACCTCTTGGGCCTCCACATAATTTTTAAGAGGTGTCACCTCTTGGGCCTCCACATAATTTTTAACGGGTCTCCCCTCTTGGGCCTCCACATAATTTTTAATACGTCTCACCTCTTGGGCCTCCACAAAATCTTTAACAGGTCTCACCTCTTGGGCCTCCACATAATTTTTAAGAGGTCTCACCTCTTGGGCCTCCACAAAATGTTTAAGAGGTCTCACCTCTTGGGCCTCCACATAATTTTTAAGAGGTCTCACCTCTTGGGCCTCCACATAATTTTTAAGAGGTCTCACCTCTTGGGCCTGCGCAAAATGTTTAAGAGGTCTCACCTCTTGGGCCTCCACATAATTTTTAAGAGGTGTCAACTCTTGGGCCTCCACATAATTTTTAAGAGGTCTCACCTCTTGGGCCTCCACATAATTTTTAAGAGGTGTCACCTCTTGGGCCGCCACAAAATTTTCCATGAGCCTCTGGCCAGCCCACGGCCTCTTCCTGCCTTTTGCGGTCCTACGCATCCCTCAACATCCCCACTGCTTTACCTGCTAGACATGACACTGGGCCAGGTCGGGTCACTGACATCTCAAGCGCCAACAATTTGGGCATTTTAAGGCTTCTGCATGTGTTTGAGTTGTTTTTACATTTTAAAGAAGACATGTCTGACCACATCTCACACACACACACAATGACAATTAGGGGTGGGGTCTATTTGCTTTCCCCCTTGCCTATGCCATCTGTGGTTGTCATAGGCAACGTGATTTTAAGGGGTGCAGAATTTCATCTTTTTTTTTGTCTAGTTTGGCTTGGGGTCCATGGCAATGTAGAGGAAAGAAGGTTTCCTTGTATGGTCTCACTTTACAGAGAGGTTAGATTGTGTTTGGAGTGTATTGTTGAGAGGCTGTGATAGTGGCGTAATAGTGCGACTTGGGCGCGTTATATGCACCCAGACATGCTTCCCCTGCTGTCCCAGTTGCATTCCAGCAGTGTTGGCATCCTTTTCTGAGGTTCCAGGGTGGACTTGGTGACCTCCAAGTGGTCGAATTGAGATTTCCAAGTGGCGAGCATTTTTTTCCCATAGACTTTAATGGGATTCGATATCCGGTCGAATAGTCGAATTTCGCAGTCTATTCGAATCGAATTTCGAACTTTCGAATATTTCACTACTCGCTCATCTCTAATTATTATTAGAAAAAGAGGATGAGATTAAGAACTGGATGGCTCACTCCTCCTCTCAGTCACAGCAGAGGTTACATCTGAGTCTGACACCATACCTTGAATCCAGGCATCACAAAATTCATCTTGCTCTTTCTCCTTGCAACCCCAGAGAAGCCTTTCAGTTTCAGTTGCATCCTCTCTGTCTTCCATGTCTCCTCTTAGTGGGGTGCTCTTTTTCATAAGAAGCAAAAAAACCCTATCATGTACTTTCAAAGATACTCAAGAGAGTCTTCCTGTGGATGAGTAGTGTGAAGAGAGTCAGCATTTGGACTGCCATGAGAAGAAGTTTAGGGGGGGTGGGGAACCCCACGTGTACCTATGTTGGTGTTTGTAGTAATGACATTTGTAGCAACAGTGGTGGTGGTAGGGGCAGTCATAACAACAGTGGCATTCAGGGCAAATACAGAGCAGGGGATCTGGAAAAGGGACAAGGGGCCCATTAATATTATAGCAGGGAGAGTACATAACTTTCATGGCACCTCAGCAAGAAGGCCAGGTCCTTTTAACACCTACACATATGTGTTGGACTGATTCCCACACTAGCCACTAGGGATGAGCGAACCGAACCGTAATGAACCAGATTCGTTACGAACTTTACCGAACGTTCGGTTCGTCCCCGAACCGAACTTTCGTAAAGTTCGTATGAATCAGGTTCGTAAAAAAATAAAGTTTACTTTTTCCACAGAATAGACCAGGATACAAGGGATTATTTATTACTCCTACAATCCCTTGTATCCTGGTGTGACCCTCGTGTCAAACCACCCTTTTGGGAGGAGAATGGCCGAGATGGGTTATTATTTTCGTTCGTCCGAACGTTCGTTCGGACGAGCGAACAGAACCGTAACGAACCAGATTCGTTTAAGAACTTTTAAGACGAATCTGGTTAAAATAAAAACGGCACATCAAAACTGTACCGTTTTCACAGAATAGACCAGGATACAAGGGATTATTTATTACTCCTACAATCCCTTGTATCCTGGTGTGACCCTCGTGTCAAACCACCCTTTTGGGAGGAGAATGGCCGAGATGGGTTATTATTTTCGTTCGTCCGAACGTTCGTTCGGACGAGCGAACAGAACCGTAACGAACCAGATTTAACAACGCTACACTGTATGTTCGTCACTGGAGTAGGAATGTTCGCAGACGCAGTGTATTTGTACGCTAATGCGTACATATTCAGTTAAGTAGCGTACCTTTGACAACGCTACACTGTATGTTCGTTATTATGAATGTTCGCATTAGCGTACGCATTAGTTTAAATTCTTAAATATGCGTATATTTTGCGTCGCCGTTGTACAAGTCACTTTAATTATTTCTACTTTTTTCATTTAATAGCAACTGCAAGTAAACGAAACTATACCCTACCAGACTACCATTATTGTTGCAGCAATTATTCAGCCGTTATAGCAAGTTTCGTTTTAGGTTCGGTTCGTATGAATCCGAACTTCAAGAAAATTCGCCGAACCGAACCGAACTTTTCAAAAGTTCGCTCATCCCTACTAGCCACTTATCCGCCTCCTCTACTTCCCCCATGGATGTCCTCACAACCCCAACAGCAGCAGGGCAGAGCATAACTTCCACTACCCCTCCCACCTATCACATGTGTAAAATGCATTGCACTTTAGCAAGCAATCTGCAGTGTGGCTACACTTTCCCAGGGAAATCAGTTCCAATATCTCAAGGAATTTTTGAAGGGGTGTAGTGAGCATTCTGACCCCACAGGGGTTTTCCAGGAATTAATGTATAATGGAGTGTAAAAAATTAAAATTGAAATTTTTCCACATATATGCCATTTCTATGCCCAATATGTTGTGCCCAATGTGTGCCACTGTGAAAAGTCAGCTCTCTGATTATTGTACTTTGATTCCTGATTGTAGAAATACCAGTCAAAATGAAAAAATGCCCCAATTTTTCACAAGGGGTAACAAGAGAAAATGCATCTCACAATTTGTTACTCATTTTCTCCTAAATATGGAAACATCCCATATGAGTTTGTAAACTACTGTATGGGCACACAGCAAGGCTCAGAAGAGAATGAGCAAGTGGATTGTTGTCTGTGTAGCCAGTGAAAGGTGTGACCGCAAGGATATCCTCGAGTTTTTCTGCCATGGCCCACAAGAGCTTTATTTTTGGTGATTTATTTCTGTTCCTCTCATGGTTTGGCTAGCATAGGCGATGACTCTATTTTCATGCTTTAACTTGAGATAGTACAGCTTCTAGGCCTTTCTTTCTTGTGTATTTATAAAGAGGGAATGGCTTGCATTCAGGATAGCCAAGGATTGGTTGTTCTGTGAGCTTTTTCTTGAGCAGCTGTAAAGCTATGACACATTCTTCATTCCACTAAAAAGGGATCTTCACATTCTGACGGTGTTGGAATGACTCTTCAATAGTTCTTGGAGAGGCTCTGCAATTTGAGCAAAGTGAAGTATGAATCTTTTATTGTGGTTGGAGTTGGCTGGCTTTGAACTGTGGCTATTTTGTCTGGATCTGGTATGATGCCTTTTGCACTCACAATATGTCCAAAGTATTTGCCCATAAAAGTGGTGAAGACAGTCTTTTCTCCGTCTCCCAGTTCCATAGGCACTTGTGCAGCCACCAGCCGCAGGGAGGTGCGTGAGTTTAGGGAATTTGTCAAGGGGAACACGGTGTAGCCGGTGGTTTTTCTCACGGTTGGTTGAATCTTCCCTGGGCAGTGTGCAGTTGTGTGGAGGGTGGACATGACTTTCCCTCGGGGCACGCTCCATACGCAGGGCTCCAGGATGGTCAGGTGAGGTGCCCTGGATGTTGAGTTTGACCGTGTCGAACGGCTGGGCCCTGGTGTTTCGTGACTTTAGGGAAACACACCCTTGTTGACAATAAGGAGGAGGCAGTTTTGGGATGAACAAGGAACTTTTACTTTTGCCCTGAGGCAGTTCTCCTGAATGCAGTTTACAGTTATTTCAGTTCTGTCAATCACTTCTCCAATACGATCAATCAATTGCTGGTGTTGTAATAATTCCTTTTGTAAGTTGGTATTTCAATAAAGTACTACTTTGCTTTGAATCTTGTTACACTCCTTTTCTTCTTAGCACGTCAAATCCACTTGCACTAGTTCTTGCTCTGGATGATTATAATATATCTTTATGATATTTCACGGCAGCTATCCGCCATGGCAGGAATTAGTATTTTCAGATACATTGCTCCCACGGATGCTGTTACTTTCTCTATGAATATCCTCACTACCCTGAGGGTTCTCAGTGGGGAAAAATACAACTTGTACCTGGTTGTAAAGTCCATGTCCAGGTGCATTAAGCTTCTCCTGATCACGTCAGTGCTGACAAAGTCCAATAACCATTTGAATGGTGTTCACCTCAGTCAGGCTCGCTTTATCCAGTTAGTTGCTCAGATACTAGCGGCTTAGAAATCGTAAATGCCATCATGGAATCCTGACTTGAGTCAGGGAAAATGGCAGCCTCAAGCTGGATGATTGCTCCTACTCTCCTCCTGCTCTTAACTTGAGTTGCTTCTCCTCTCAACTGCTTACTCTTTGCTCTTATCTCTTATCTGTCTAACTTCCTGTTACTAGGCCTTATATACAAAGGCATGACAGCACCATCTAGTGGTGGTTAGGATTATTACAACACTCAGCCATAAAGGTTTTTCCTATACATTGCAAACATTATTTTAGCAGCATACATAATGATAAGATGACATGGCTATATAAAATACAGTTTGTAGTGTCTCTTTCACACGCCAAGTGGGATACTGCATACCCCACTTCTTTAAACTAAGCCGACCTCGGCTTATCTTGACTCGTAGTAGTATCTCCTGAAAAAGAGTAGAAAAAGTGCACCGTACGCATATACATTCACTTAAATTACATTCTTTCACATATATTAGCATTATAAAATAGAATATAAAATTTACATTATTAAATAGTGTTCTTGAGACTTATGAAGCAAAAGGTGACAAAGGGGCGTTGTTACTTCTTTGCTTGACGGTGACACAATGGGCGTTGATCACTATGGGGAATAACATAGTCCATGTCAAAGTTCAGAGTCTCTCAAAGGCAAAGGTGAACTGGCTTGATGGTTACATAACAGTCTCAGAAAATGTCCTTCTGGGTGCATAATTTAACGTTGCATAAAATATGGTTACTATTAGTCCCTTTAAATAACCTGGAAAGGGGGTAAAATGGGGGTAAAATGGCGCAAAAAAGGCGCAACAGGGGAGTAGGTATGGCTCCATGCAGCACTATTGTCCAGCAGGTAAATCCTGATCAATATAAAGTCAGCAGGCTCTAAGGTGGCTCAGGTCCATGGCCATAAATTTTGCCCAAAGAAAAACAAAATAACAAACAACGCACAACCGTTTTGAAGAAGCATAATAGTCAATGTGGCTGGTCAGCCGACTTACGGATTCTTGAAGTCCTCAGGGGTAAGGATCCTCTTCTGAGGGAACATCAGTAGTGAGTGGGCTCCCAGACTCCCACTCATCTGTAAAGCACTCCGACACCTCCTCTGCAGTTGCATACATCTGGGGGGTGAAGGGGTGGATGCTGGTGTTGCAGGTGGAGGTGGCACTTGGGTTTCCACATGTCTTTTAATAACTCTCTTCCTCCACTCTGTCATTTCTTCTTCCAACTGCTTCAATCCTTCAGTGGGCTGAAAGTACGCTTCAAAGGTGAGGTAGCTTTTTCCTCTCTGCTGCATCGTGGTAACAGTCTCTGATGTGGCAATGGCAGGGACCCACAGATACCTGGATTTCTTACTTAAGCCTTGTACATTGAATCGGGCATCAGCCCTTGCGGGTGCAGGTTTTTCAGGCAACTCTGGTGCATATTCATTCTCCCAGTTTTCCATTTCAGGGAGGAATCGGCGTACCCCTGTGGCGTAGGGACCACGGGGACACTCGGCAGGCGTGAAGAGAACCTCTTCTCCTGGCTGCAAATTATGGAGCGGGTCCGGCAGATCGGGATATTTAACTGCTCGCCGGTTGACAAAATAGTCTCTTCCTGACTCTACATCTGTCAGGAATCCTTACTTCCTTTGCTTATCAAAGACTTTGACGCGCCCACGTCTCCTTTCTAGTTCAGGCAGCGCCTCTGTGGGGTAGCGTAACATCTTATTAGTCAGTTTTTCAAAGTGCTGCTTACTTTCAGTAATTTTTGCAATACGGTTCTCCCGTAACTCCATCAACAACTTCTGCTGCTTCACATATGTGGGTACAGCAAACATGGTGGAATCGGACCTGGTTGAATCAGACTGGGATGTTATCCCGAGCATCTCCCAGCGCTTCCTCTGGGCAGCGACAACAACATGCGTGGAAATCTCCCGCGACCTTCGCTCTTTTGGGTCCATTACAACTTGCATCTCAGCGTACTTACATTACGTCATTTTAGGATGAGCATGCGATCCGGCACGTCTGCTCTCGGCAATAACTGACGTCACCTCTGTACCGCCCACTAGGTTCTCGCGGCACTCAAATCTAGGCCTGCCTCCGGGACCGCACCTTACTCAGCATGAAACAGTCACTCAAATTTCAATAGGTGGAGGTTAACAAAAAGGGCGCGAAAAAGGGCGCCATTACAGTTCCTTTAAGCAAAAAAACTACGCAATAGGCCCAACACAACATAAACTGGGCAAAGTCTATGGGGTTTGAGTCAAAAATAGACCCCGTACAGTCACTCATATTACGCAATACATTAAAGCGGCTTTCCAGCCTACTTACAGGGATTTCTTTCTTGAGCAGTTCCTCGGCTGCTGGTTCTCTCAGTATTTGTAATCCAAACGTCGGATGACGTTATTACTTGATCTTGCAAGGTGGATGATGAAGTACTTGCATCTTGGGTCTGTAGAGGTTCAGCCAATACCGTAGATGGTTCCGTACACCAGTAGGAATAGTGTTTAGCAAGCTGCTGTAGCCTAGCAGTATTAAATTCATCAATCAGTTCAGGATTTTCTTCCACTTTACGGGGATCCCACATTCTCCTGAGCGGGGTTTCTTTTGGAATTTCTTCCTCCGTATTTTTGAGTTCAGTATCGGAACCCGGTACAACTTGTTCTGCAGCAGAAGATTTTAGTAGCTCACATAAACTGGGACTGCCATAACACTTGGATTCAGTCTCTGGTTTGGGTCTTGTACGTCGCTTATGAAGCGGTCTTCCAGGATATTTTCCTTTCTGTCCTAGGTAAACATTTTGGTTACTTTGAGGAGGCTTAGTTGTTAGTGTTCCTGTTGTTCTTGAATTGCGGCCTCTAGAACGGGCGCGAAGGAAACGGTCCTCCATGTTGCTTCCTTGAAGGTCTGGAAGGTTCTCTCTTCTGATTCGCCCACCCCCTAGGCTCTTTTGCATAATGAGGGAGGCTTACACATTGGGCGACATAATGCAGGTCTATGGTGTCGCAGCAAACAATTCTTTTCCCGCTTTTCAAATGGGCGGGGACTTGACTTTCCCGATTTTGGGGTGATGATGGCATAGCAAAAATTAACGGTAATGGCGTTCAGGCGTTAAGCTTCCCCTGATCACGTCAGTGCTGACAAAGTCCAATAGCCATTTGAATGGTGTTCACCTCAGTCAGGCTCGCTTTATCCAGTTAGTTGCTCAGATACTAGCGGCTTAGAAATCGTAAATGCCATCATGGAATCCTGACTTGAGTCAGGGAAAATGACAGCCTCAAGCTGGATGATTGCTCTTACTCTCCTCCTGCTCTTAACTTGAGTTGCTTCTCCTCTCAACTGCTTACTCTTTGCTCTTATCTCTTATCTGTCTAACTTCCTGTTACTAGGCCTTATATACAAAGGCATGACAGCACCATCTAGTGGTGGTTAGGATTATTACAACACTCAGCCATAAAGGTTTTTCCTATACATTGCAAACATTATTTTAGCAGCATACATAATGATAAGATGACATGGCTATATAAAATACAGCTTGTAGTGTCCCTTTCACACGCCAAGTGGGACACTGCACTTGCCAATATCTGCTTGGTAAATCCAGTGTTGAGAGGTAGTGTCAAGATATTATGGCAATGTAGCATGCATACACAGGCATAGTGTAGCCCTAAAACTCACCAAACCCACTATCCCTGCCTACTTGCATGGTCACTCTAGACTACATATTTGAGGGAGCAACATGCAAACAGGGAATAAACAAACAGACAAAATAAGAGTAGTCGTACGGTATCAGGGTCAAAACCCAGTCAGTCAACGAAGTGCCAAGAATGCCAAAAGCAAACAAGAGAAACAGATATGTCAGAAGTAAAACACCAGGATAGCTATACAAGACCAAATCTGCAGAAGAAAGAAAACATAGTCACAATGCCAGATCCAGAAGTCACAGCCAAAGTAAACACAATACCACCAAGGAACAGCAGGGGGAGCCAGAGGAACAGAAATTCACAGGCAACTGCACCCACAGAAGCCAGACTTATATAAAGAGCTGGCTTACACATTGGGTGGAGCTGTGAGCTGTACAAGCTGATGCTGTAATGCTTAGACATGCTCCTTTGTTGGCCTCGGGCTGAGAGGACTGCATAACAAAGTTGTTTCCCCTGGCAACCAAATGTCACTGCCAAATTGAGCCAGGTGAATGTGACAGGTTGGCAGCTGATCCGAGGGCTCTTAGTGATGTGGCAGAGGGCATGCATGTTTGTGCGTGATATTGATGATTTTCCAATAGTCCATTCAGAAGCAAACAGATCCATCCTTCCTTTTGAATAGAACTAAGTGGGCAGCCCATGGGCTGTGATGGCATTTGCCTCATTCATTTCCATAATCACCTTCTTCACTGACTGATACATGGCAGATGGTATTGGCCTGTGTTTTTCTTTGATTGGAGGGTGTTGCAAATTGGTATGGTATGTTGTATGAGGCGGGCTTTACCAAAGTCCATTGAATGTTTGCGGAATACTTGGTGATGTTTCTTTACCACATTAAGCATACCTTCAACTTGTTCAGCTGAGGTAGTTATGTTTCCAAGAGGGCAGTGGCCTTGAACTTCTGGCAGGGTATGGCTGCTTTCTCTGTCCCATTGGGAACTTGTGAGCACTTTAGTTCCTCTTACTGGGTTGAAGGTTCTTCTGTTTAAGCGGGCCATTCCTTTTTACGCTCTTGGCTGGGCGAACTGTCTGGTTTCCCACTCTCGATGGGCAGTGCAGATCCAAGATTAACCCCTTCTATGGTGGCACACAGCCAATGGCACAATTCCTGGCCTTGACAGCAAGCTGAAGGCTAGTGTTGACACAAACAAGGAGTCTTTAGAATACAATGTGGCCATTGCTCTCATAGAGTATTAATTCAAATAGACCACTTATTAATAAAGCACAGAGGCACAATTCAGTTTGTGATGCCAATTTTCAGATGCAGTGAGCCTTGAAGGAGCCAGAGTGGAGGATAGGATTGTATGGGTGCAAGGCAGGGTATTTAAACTGCAAAGGCTGGCATATAGTGCAGGAATCAGTAACCAGGCCAGAATGTCTCTCTTTGCTGAAGTGCAAAGTAGGAGTTGTAGTACATCCAACTATAGCAGTCACAGTTCCAGCTGTATGGCACGGCAATCTTCTCCCAGATAGTGATGTATGGATTTAGGCAAGGATAATTGTTATGGTCCTCTTTGTACACTATTTTGCTAAAGTCTTTCTCAGTACAATCTATTGCTGGCAACAGTACTTTGACAACAATGGCTTTAGTGTCAACTGAGGGATACAGGGTTTTAGAGGCACGCTTAGTCAGGACGTGTCCGGGTGTGATAGGTATCTTAACAGTGTCCCCACTGCAGCAAACTCTGAATGATAGCAGATTACCTTGCTGACTCCTATGCTTAGCCAGGTAGATTTCAAGTTCTTCTCTTTCTCTCTCTGTGGATCTTGCAGTAATTCACACAGAGATCTGTTAGTCTCTGAACTAGCAACAGAGCACACAACCTCTAATTGGCAAGGATCATTGCCAGCAGGTGCTTTAAATAGAGAACTAATCACCCCCAGCAAGCATGTGTGCTTATATCCCCAGGGGGCGTGGAGCAAGTGTTACATCATCAGGGGGCATGGCTAAAGTGGTGCATCAGGGGGCCTTGGCCAAAGTGGGATGCCAAGAGGGAGCGTTGCCTAAGTGCCGACTCACCTAGGCAACAGACCTAAGCGACACATCAACAGGGAGGCGCGGCCTGGCTGCGCGTCTGACACCACGCTGCAGTGCCCGAGCCCCAGAATGCTGCGCTGGAGTTTTGACAGGCAAGTTGGTGACACTTGTAGTACAAGGCTGGGACAGTGGACAGGCCATGCAGGAGAAATTCTGACAGGAACAAGCCAGATTTTTGTACCAAACTTGTGCCCTCCACATCTAATATTAGGTGGCACCCTATGTGGTTGCCTACATCTGCCTACCCTTCATCCCGGCCCTGGACGCAGCTCCCTCACTGGCTTGTATGGTGCAGGATCTGCAACTGTCATGCCTGTATTGACTGTCTAATTACAGCATTTGAGGCTGCAGGGTGAAATAAAACCTCTTTGGGCTCTTAACCAAGATGGCTGCCTGTCGGGCAGAGCAGCCATCTTACCCTGGTCACCATGTGATTAGACACATGTGGGAAGGGGTTAAAGCAGCAGAGTCCTGGAGGTTATGGCTTCTGTTGTGCTTGCGCCTGACCAGCGACATACGTAGAGGTAAATGTAAAGTAGCTCAGGAATATGAAGATTACTATGTAGATGAAACTATTGACTACAAGGTTGATGAGACAATGAAAAGACAACAGCAACAAGTAAGTGTCAGTCACCCTATGAAGCCATCATTTATGCCAATATTTTAGAATAAACAATAGCATATACTCCATCAATGGTGTTGCCATTAACATTGATCTCCAAATTTTTCTTTCATTGTGTGCAGTATTGTTAACTCAACCTACAAGAACACCAGTGGTCCCTACAACAATCAGTGTAGTAAGAGGTAAGTCAATGAGGTCACATTATTATTAAGAAAAGTAAATTATACTAGAAGATTATTGCCATATCATTTCCCAATATGCATTGAATTTCCAAGGCCATACATAACACATAGATAGTTGTGGAACCCTTTCCAGGAAAGGCTAATGATCCCTTTAGACAGGATGATTCAGCAAGCGATTGTTGGTAAGGTAGTGTTCTTTCCCGACAATAGACTGCTCGTCAGTGCAGGAAACCACTACATATCCATTAATTAATATACTGTATCACTTTTTGCCATTATTCTGCTTGTTGGTACCATAGTGTTAATTACAATCATGGTCACACGAGGCTTTTTACTTGCAGCAATCAACACAGCTCACAATAACAGAGTTTGCAGCACCTGGGGTAACTTTCATTTCAAGAACTTTGATGGAGACATATTCTACTTTCCTGGAACTTGTAACTACATTTATGCATCTCATTGTAAGAATGCATATCAAGATTTCAACATCCAGATCCGTCGTACTGTCGTGGACGGTGTTCCAGTCATTAATAAGATCTCCATGAAACTTGATGGACTTGCAGTGCAAATCAATCGCAACAATGTCTCAGTAAATGGAAACAAGTGAGTTGGTTGATTGATCCATTGTATTAATGAAAAAAATTGCAAATGTCACATGTTTTATTAACTGATGTCCTTCTGTTTGTGCACAGTGTCCAGCTGCCTTTCAGTGGTTCCGGCATTCAAATTGAGAAATATGGAGTATATCTCTCAGTGTCCTCCAAACTCGGTCTTGTCTTCAAGTGGAACGATGATAACAGTCTTCTAGTAAGAGCACAGAATCAGTATCTTTGCCATTTTGGAAGATTGATCAGTGAATAAGAATTTGTCTTGGTTTGTAATGTTTTACATATAGTAATTAGACTTTATTTTTTCTCTTTTTGCACAGCTGGAACTGGATAAAAAGTATGCTAACCAGACCTGTGGGTTGTGTGGGGACTTCAATGGCATCCCAATCTACAATGAGTTCATTTCCAATGGTTAGTTTTTTTGTCATCTATGTCAAGATTAATCTCAATGCAAACGCAGCATTTCCCCCTAATATACACTTAAAGTGGATTAAATACCTGATATTGATGAATGCTCTAACATCAGTTAGTAAATCTAT
This sequence comes from Rhinella marina, assembly GCA_900303285.1. NCBI lineage: Eukaryota > Metazoa > Chordata > Amphibia > Anura > Bufonidae > Rhinella > Rhinella marina. The sequence continues at coordinate 67,329 of ONZH01027486.1, read as the reverse complement.
AAGAGGATTGGGATTCATCTTTTTTTCAGGGTTCCAAATGAATGAAGCACAATTTGGAAATTTACAGAAGTTGGATGATCCCACAGAACAATGTAATGATGTTCTTCCTATACCCAAGAGCAACTGCACTGATTATGTAAGTAAAAAAAACAAAAAACATCACTATCGCCTTTGTTGGAAATCGACTTATCCACTGCTTGAAAGAAGGTCTTCTGTAGATACTCCAGAGTTAAACCATAACTCATTATGTCATAATGCAGCAGCCTGGGAGCAGTGGGAGCGGAGGATGTGAGTGGTATTGGCTGTAGCTGTCACAGTCAATCACAATGGTTTTCCTGACATTGTTGCTCCCTAGGGCCATGCAGTGAATGGAAGGTGCACCCTTTCTTCCCTGTGGTACACCCTGATGTTGGAGCTCTTGCTTGATAAGTGGGGTGCCCTTAATGTTGAGTGTTTGTATGGGTGCAAAACAGGACGTGTAGTGTGCAATGGTTGGCAAATGGTGCGGCAGTCAGTAACATGGCCAGATGTAGCAAAATAAATGTCTCTCTTTACTTAAAGGGAGTCTGTCACCTCATTTTCACCTATATAACTAACAGAAGTGCCCCACAGAAGATTGCAAACACATCCCAAACATACTTGTGTGCACTTTGTGTCTGTATTACATGTCCAGAAAAAGCACTTTTATTCTGCTGGAAAACAACTCCCAAGTGCCCAGCTGAAAGTGAAAGTAAAAACAGCCTTCTCTCCCGACTCAATTTCTAACAGCTATATCTTCTGATATACTGGATATAATGCTGTTGGTATCACTTGAAAGCTTGGAATGCCAGCTTTCAAAGAAGTTCAGAACCATTTTTCTATCTGCTACCAATCCCAAGATATGAGCCGCTAAAGCAGCCCTCCCCTCTTCAGTCTGGTTTGCTTTGATCACTTGCAGCAGCAGAGCTGGGCACTTGGGAGCTGTTTTCCTGCAGAATAAAAGTGATTTTCCTGGACATGGAATACAGACACACAGTGCATTATCAATGTGTATGATAATGACCTCAGTGGCCGGCAATGTGCGAGAGCCTCAGCAGAACAAAATTACCTCCCCCTCCTCCCCTCACTGTACAGAGCTGCAGCCTCGGAGCTGGGAGGTCATGTGATGTGTGCCAGCCAATGACAGCCCTCCTCTCCCGACTCAATTTACTGCTCTTCAAACATGGAGACATCGCCCTGCCCCTGCTGTTACCAGGTATGCTGACACTACAGTACCTCCTTCTGCTTCATCAGTCTCTAAGCCTGTCCCTCTGTGTGCCATGTCCTCACCAACTATATTGCAAGATTACCCCTAGTAGTAGATATGTACTGCAGTATATATATCTATTACTAAAGGTAGTCCTGCAGTGTATGTATATGTGTATATACAGTATACATACGTATAGATATGTACTGTAGTGTATATAGATATACACATATGTATATATGGTATATGTACTGCAGTGCATGTATATGTGTGTGTATATACAGTATACATATGTATAGATATGTACTTTAGTGTTTTTAGATATACACGTATGTATATATGATATATGTACTGCAGGGTGTATATATATATATATATATATATATATATATATAGTATAATAAGGTATATTTAATTACTGCAGTATATATATCTATTACTAGGGGTAGTCCTGCAGTATATGTATATGTGTGTATATATACAGTATACATATGTATAGATATGTACTGTAGTGTTTATATATATATATATATGGTATATGTACTGCAGTGTATGTATATGTCTGTGTATACATACATATGTATAGATATCTACTGCAGTGTGTGTAAATATATATATATATATATATATATATATATATATATATACACATACACAGTATATAGAAAGAAAAAGACTGCGGCACTTCCAACTGGTGAAAAAATGTGTAGTCTTATTCACCCATGCAACGTTTCAGTCCACTTACTGGGACCATTCTCAAGCACGGTCCCAGCAAGTGGACTGAAACGCCGCATGGGTGAATAAAAGACTACACATTTTTTCGCCATTTGGAAGAGCCGCAGTCCTTTTTTTTCTATATACTGTGTGTATATATATGTCTATCTATCGGGTTAGTTCTGTAGTGTGTGTGTATGGACATATACATATGTATGCATGTTCCGCCAATTAAAAAAATGCAGTTTTCAAAAGGACAGTATTTGGATCCATAAACATAAAAAAAGTAAACAAAATACAAAGACAAAATATGTTAAATATAAAAATACAAAGTCAAGTAACATCTAAGGGCTCATGCACACAAACGTATTTTCGTTTTGTGTCCTTTTTTTTTGCACCCTGTATGTGGAACTATTCACTTCAATGGGGCCACAAAAACAAAACAAAACTGAAATTACTCCATGTCTGTATGTCCACAAGGCGTTCTGCAAAAAATAGAACATGTCCTATCTTTGTCTGCACTACGGACAAGGATAGGACTGTGCAATTCGGGGCCGGATGATCCATTCTGCAAAATGTGGAACGCACACGGTTGGTATCCATGTTTTGCGGATCCGTCTGTGAGCCCTAAGGCTGAGTTAACATCACCTTTTTTTTCCATTCTTCTGATGCAGTACTTTTTTTCTAAAATAATGGATCTCAGGCTGAAATGGATCAAAAGAATGCCAGATTTGCATAACTGATGTTCAGGATCTGTTTTATTTTTGTAGGATCCATTTATTTATTTTTTTATTTTTCTGTTCGTTTGATGGATCAGAAAAACGAAAAATAAACGGTGATGTCATCTGAGCCTAATATGGGATCTGTTTAAGAATTTAGCATGAAAGTCTTCTACTCAGTACTATACAAGGATGTATTTGTAGCTGGCCTAACAGTTTGCTGACCTCGTCTACTTGATTTGGCCACGCCCTCTGCCAGTTTGGCTCCACCTTCAACATGGGGCCACTTTTACCTTTTTTCCAGGGCCACTTTGAGTTCCCAATCCGCCCCTGGTGCACACAGGTATGTCTGGGATGTGACATGTAATACACACACAGTGCACACAGGTATGTCTGGGATGTGACATGTAATACAGACACACAGTGCACACAGGTATGTCTGGGATGTGACATGTAATACACACACAGTGCACACAGGTATGTCTGGGATGTGTGTACAATCTTCTGTGGGGCATTGCTGTTAGTTATATTGATGAAAAACAAACAAGACTCCCTTTAAGTGCAAAGTAGGAATTGTACAATGATCACAACATATAGTTTACTGGTCCAGATAAGGTTAAATAGGTGTCTTTTCAACTGAGGGTGGGATGGGGGGGCAGACAGGGATGTCCGATGTCCACATTTGCATTAGTAATTGAACCATCTTTGTCTAACAAATAAGCTAAACTAGAGGGATGGGATATTGTGGGCATCACTGACATGTTATCATCTTAGGCTACTTTCACACTTGCGTTTTAATATTCCGGTATTGAGCTCCGTCATAGGGACCAAAACTGAACTGAAGACAATGGGGACAAAACTGAACTGAAGACAACGAAATGCTCCTGAAAGCATTCCGTTCCGTCTCCAGACCGGAGAGCAAACCGCAACATGCTGCGGTTTGCTCTCCGGTCTAGGCATCCGCACCAAGACGGATCCGGAATGGCCCCCAATGCAAGTCAATGGGGATGGATCTGTTTGGTGTGACACACTAGTAAACAGATCCGTCCTTCATTGACTTTCAATGGAGTTCATTCCGGATCTGTTTAAAAGATGTTAAAGATAATACAACCGGATCCGTTCATTATGGATCCACAAGGTTGTATTATCACTACGGATCCGGCGGGCCCCTTCGGATCTGTAGTAACGCTAGTGTGAAAGTAGCCTTACTCAGATGACGTGCTAGTTTACTTGGATAACTTTATTGGGATTATCTCTTGAGGTACTAATTGATGTGGTTGATGACCATGGTCCCTACTCAGGGGTTAACTGGGGGAAGTCAGTTCTCTGTTTGGTGGTTGACTTTGACCACAATGATGTCTCCCAAAGCTCAATGCTATTAATAGTAGATACTTAAATTTTTACCCCTAAATTTTAGGTTTCGAGATACATAACAATGTTCAACAGCTTTATTCTCTTATTGTGTTACCTATTAATATGTTTAAAATACTGTTGTACCTCTACAGAGCAAACCCAGTGGCTGTGCCTAAATCTCATTTCAATGCAACTGACAAATGTTTTACTCCATTTTTTGGCCCATCACTGTTCCTAGACAGTCTAGAGATACTTTAAAGGCACCATATATCTGTGGAGGTCTGGCTCTACCAAATATGCATCTATATTTTGTAGCTACCCAGTTAGATTACGCTGCTTGGTGGATTTGAGCGGTCTTCAATCACACAGGAGTAGTTCTAGAGGTTGTCCATGGTAATCTCCATGAGCTAATAAATTTACCTGATTATGAGTTCTGGGTCTTCTGGCCCCAAAAAAGTATCAGATACCTTACTTCAATATACTGTATGTGGATGGTTATTTTAGAACTTTTGCAGATCTACTGCAGGAATATAGTTTGCTGCAATACTCTCTGTTCCGCTACTTTGAGTTGAGGCATGCCTGTCTAGATTAATTTGGTAGGGGACACATAAGCCTGGAATGTGAATCAGCAGAAGCTGCCCATCAGAAAACATCATGTAGACCAATGTCTTCTTTCTATGGGGTGATCATGTCACATCAGCCCTCGCCGTTATTTAGGTTATTAAGTCAGTGGTATCCCAGGTCTGGAGGCATACCATGAAAAGGAATTGGCATCGAGTTGGTACTCCACAGTGATCAGTAGCAGAAATCAATTAATCCAAATTAAATGGCTCCATAGAAGTTATTCAACACCAACGCCAGTCAGCTTGCCGACAACTGTACTCGCTGTATTGATAATATAGGTAAAGTAATACACATGATATGGGACTGTGCAGTCATTGCCATCTTGTGGGCTTGGGTACACGACTTTCTGAACACCAAGTTGGGCTTGCCTTCAGTATATAAAAAAAAAATATATATATATATATATATATATATATATATATATATATACACACAAACATAAAGTAAAAGTCAATGAAAGTCGTCAACAAATGGACGGGCTCCATCGACCAGTGCCCAACATGACACTCATATGATACAAAGAGAGGTGATTGTAGCATCTTACCCTGATGATGTCTTCAATGGAGCTGAGCTCTCTGTTCCAAAACTAAGGGGGAGATTTATCAAACTGGTGTAAAGTAGAACTGGCATAGTTGCCCATAGCAACCAGATTCCACCTGTCATTTTCCAAAGGAGCTGTTGAAAATGAAAGGTGGAATCTGACTGGTTGCTATGGGCAACTAAGGAAGTTCTACTTTACACCAGTTTGATAAATGACTCTATAAGTGTTTTCTACTCTCCTGGCCCCTCCTAGCCCTACTTAAAGGTTAGTACGCATGTACAGTTACCTCCTAATGCAGAAATGCAGCCAGGTATAAACATCACTAAAAAACTTACCTAGAAGCTTCAGTCAGATCTTACCCTGTCTTGTGATGATGTGTGAATGGTGTGTGAATGGTTGTATTTCAATTAAACAACAATTACAAGTTTAGGCTTAGATTACTGTTGTATATCTATCACATCTTGATACTAAGCTTGAGAAAATCTAATCTATTTGTTCAAAAACTTCGTACATCATTAAAATGTATTGGCTGTGTGGAGCCAACTTTCGTCTCGCCTTAAGTTGCGTGAGACTTCGGTGAATTATTATGGTATTCCGATCTGCATATTTAAAAATATTTTAAAACAAGAACCTGAAGTGGGCTTTGGTACCAAGGTACCAGCCAGTACTAAAGCCCACTTTGGATTCCTATTTTAAAATATTTTTAGAGTATGCAGAGATCCTGTAGATCTCTGTAATTTTTTGGACCTAAGAAGAGGGAGCACAAGTCACAGCTTCCTCTCCCTTCCAATCCTTCCCTAATGCTGACTAAGGCTATGGGTGGAGCCAGTCCACACCTAACCACCTACTATGTTGTTAACCCTGGGTGTGCCATCCATACATGGCTATACTGGGTGCAATACATAGCATGACAACCCCTGTCTGTATGCACTTATAGGGCATATGGACATCTTAGTGAGATGTCCATTGCCTAAGAACACTTTTATTAGCCACAATAGACATTTGCTGCTGTTTTTGTTCATACGTAGTTGATATGAAATATATTTATCCCCCTATTTACTATGCAATCAACATGTTTATATATTTCATGATATGACAATGTATATGGAATATTATTAGGAAACGACAAATCCATTTTCTTGATTTTTTTTAGAAGCCTAAAGATCTCTGTTTGCTTATAATAGGAGGATATCTGTGCATGGAATCTTCTGGGCTCAGCATTCTCGAAATGCCATTCATTGGTGGATGTTGAGCAATACATTGAAGCTTGTGTGCAAGACCTGTGCCAATGTGATAGCAAAAATACTGCTGTATGTATGTGTAACACATTTGCTGAGTACTCAAGACAATGTGCTCATGCTGGAGGGAAACCACAGAATTGGAGAACTAAACATATGTGCTGTAAGTATCTTCAACAGCTGTGTTTATAAAGTACAACAATGCAGTACAATGTACATAAAAGATAAAAGAATTAGGTATCAGAATAATGCAATGAATAAGCTGTACAGTGTAGCTAAAATCAGAGTGGTATGCCAGCAATTAAAGGGAGTCTGTCACCAACAAGGTTACAAATCTACCTTTATGTGCTAATCAGTCTTTTCTAGCCCCCCCCCCCAAAACATTTTTTTTATAGATTTGCTAATTAACAACAACTAATTAAAAAAAACTCAAGGGGCTGTACTTACCTGTGCTGGAGCCCAGCAGTACCCATCAGAACAGAACCCTGCTCCTCCCCTCCTCTTTCTCTTTCCCCCTCCTAGCCTTTGCAGTTTGCAGGAAATGTCCCACAAGTGGACATCTTCTTTGTTTGCATCAGTTCAGTCAGGCTGGGTTCACATCCGTTTTACATATACAGAAAACGTATACGTAAACGTCCCACATGGGTAAATAAATTTTGTTTTGCCTTTTACTTTTTTGAGAGTGCTGCCTGATTTTTTATTTTATATACATATATATATACACTGTAGCAAAAAATCCTGGCAGCACTAGAGACAAAGTAGAGGTGCAAGCCTAAGACCTGACAAAGGTCAATATGCAGCAAAACAAGAGGAGGCAGCACTCTCGTAAAAATAAAATGAACAATCCTTTATTTACCCATGGTGTGGGACCGCAACGTTTCAGCTCTACTCTGGAGCCTTTCTCAAGCAACACTGATGGTGTGAACAGGGCAGACCACGGCCAATGCTGCTGGATTGCAGGGTTGTGGTAACCATGGATGGTGATGAAAAATGAGTCTAGCCAGAAAAGAAAGCAATATGGACAATTACAATACATTAGTAAGTGCCCTGTTTTAACTTTCGCTACATGATAAATGACTTTAGCTAAAGTGAGAGACAACCCCTTTAACAAACATTATTCATTTCAATGGTCATTAGCAAAATTTGAGATGTCTCGCGTTTTAACTTCTGAATACTTCTGCCTTAGGGCTCATGCACACGAACGTGTGCTGTCAGTGCCCCTGCTGTGGACCGCAATTTGCACAGGCACTGACTGTGGCGCCACCACATTTGGATTGCGGACTCATTCACTTGAATGGGGTCCGCGATCCTCATCCGAAGGTCGGCACCGCAAAAAAGTAGTGCATGCACTACCTTTTTGTGGTGCGGAGGTATGGCCAGAAACACCACGGAAGCACATGGCCAGTGCCCGTGTATTGTGGACCCGGCATATGTGGGCCCCAATAAGGCCACAGGCTGGCACCGGCCACGTGCATGAGCCCTTAGTAGTAGATGTTGCATTGTGGATGGGCTCTAACATAACACTTCTTTCCTTTCAGCTAAAACATGTCCACACAACATGCAATACCAGGAATGTGGATCTCCATGTGCAGACACTTGTACCAACCCAGAGAGAAGTGTTTTATGTGAAAATCACTGTGCAGAAGGATGCTTTTGCCCCCCAGGTATGTAATTCGAGATTTAGATTACTTTACTCCAGAATATGGCACCAAAACTTGGAGGCAATTTGGATCACACATTCCCACATCATAAGCCATTGTCAAATGAGGTATAAAACTATGTAAAACACTTAATAAATGTGGTGCAAACCCTTATAGCATCTGGGAACCACTAAACAATAGTTGTCTTCCAGAGAAACGCCTGTAACTACCTCATGCCGTTGCCTACTGATAAATTGAGTCGTTGTGTTACTGGAAACCTTTAACTAGGTTCCACAAGTTCTGTTTGAAAACACATTGAACATTTTTTTTTAGAAAAATCAAGTCATTTTGCTATTTTCTGCAGGGACTGTGTTTGATGACATCAATAACTTTGGCTGTATTCCACTCAAAAAATGCTCATGTACTTTCAACAATGAGATCTATGGTGATGGAGAATCTTATAGTACCGCCTGCAGCACTTGGTGAGTAGATATGTTTTTTTTATTACAAAAAAATCGGGATATTGGTCAATCAATGCTACTGTACCCCACCAGCATCGGCTGGAATTAATGATCTATTGGTTCATGCTATTATGTTATGTAGGCTCATTACATAACAGGCACTGAAATATAGCTGCACCAAAAGGCTATCAGCAAGTAAGCTGCCCTCGTATCGACTGGGTGGTGTATTATATGAATTCCCACTCCTAATATTGACAGCAACATCTTTCATTCAAGCCTTGGGTGATTAAATGCAAATTCAGGTAATAGTTATTGTGGGTGATATGACATTGAGGGCTTGTAACGTATTTACACCTTCATGTGTGTTGTTCGCAACTTGGGGTTGTCCAGGACCTAAAAACCATGACTGCTTTTTTTTCCCCTAAAACAGCACCACATCTGACCCAGGTTCTATGCAGTATTGAAGCTCAGCCCTACTCTATTCAATACCAAGCACAACCCAGCTTCCGAGCTGTCTTACATATAGACCATTTCAAAATTATGAATGAGATAGGCCTCCCGACCTGTCCCCTTCCTGCCCACGCCATGCCCACAATTTTAGACCTGGGGTGAGCAGGGCAAAGTTTCAGACAGAGTGCGCAACTAACCCTTGCTCTGCCACCTGCATCTGAAATACGCCTAATTTAGGCATATTTCAGCTTAGTGAATGACCTCCCACAAGATTATTCTTCTCTTGACGGAGCTGTATGATGACTTTCTTTCTTTTTTTTTCTTTTTGGGCTGGATGTGTTGCCATTATCATTTGCTCTATTTTGAGGTACATACAACTTTTTGAATGCTTTTTATTTTTGTCAATAATCTTGTGTGACACTTTGATAGGTTCCATTTTGGGGTACAAATGTTTTTGATCACTCGATATTACATTTTTTGTGAGACATGGTGACCAAAAAATCGCTGTTATGGAAACTTCTATTTATTTATTTTTTCATGGCATTCACCTGACGGGGTAGATCATGTGATATTTTTATAGAGCCTGTACCTGCACTTTTTTAATTCTTGTTCAGTTTTACATAATAAAAACTTTTTGGAAAAGAAAAAAATAATGTGTCATCATTTTTTAAAAGCTATTTTTTTCTGGTGATGGTCTTATGACTTTTTTTGCAGGATGAGTTCAAATTCTCATTGGTGTCATTTTATGGTACATAGTACTTTTTGAATGCTGGATATTGGTGACCAAAAATGCCTGTTTTGGCAGTTTTTATAAATGTTTTTATGCTCGCTTGACAGGGTAGATCATGTGATATTTTTATAGAACTGGTTGCGGCATTATTTAATATGTCTATTTTTTTCTATTTTTTAAAGTTTCTTCAAACTTTTCTTTTTTTTCTCTTTTTTTATTTTTGTTCCACTATGGCACTTCAACTTTTCAGGGTCTGATCCCTGTTTCAGTGTTTTACATTGAGTCTGTCAGTATTACACTAAAAGTGCCTCTATGAGACCCAGCCTGGAGGTGGAGTCTCAAAGGTCTTCATTGCTGGCAGGCCCTGAAGCAACAGGATGCCATAGCAGCCATCGGGACCCTGGCATCGCTGCACAGGGACTTGATGGGTTAGCAATAAATTATACTAATGTCAAAATTTATAAGTAAATAGAGTGAAAATTCTGCATGGCTTTCTCCAATATAGATTCCATTATTGGAGCGCTTTGTGCATGATATAATGTATACCACATTGGAGGATGCACTTGTGAAAGTGATAGTGATTAGTGATGAGCGAACATGTTGGGCCAAATACACTATTCGACTGAAAATGGCGGGGCTCGTGACCATGCACCATGCTCGAGTCTCCTCCCCACACGCTAATTAGCCAATTAGAGTGCAGGAAGGTGCTGGCATTCACTGTAATGCCAGTAGCCATGTTAGCTATAAAGCACCCGGTGACATGTGTCTGGATCATACCGAGCAGGGAGAGCTGCTGCAAGGAGGGACAGATAGTGTAGGGAGAGAAGAACACTAGGCAAGGATAGAATTTCAGTTTCAAAGACCCAAACGCCCTTTTAAAGGCTATTATATCTTTCTGGCCAACTTTTTTTTTATTTTGGGGGTGTTAAAAATAGCGCTAGGTGGCCTGCCATTAACGCCACCTGTGCAGCTGCTGCATGCTGTATGATACTCTCTATACACTATATACCTGACATCCTTTGCTATTATTTCTGCTGTTAAGCCTGCAGTACCTCTTTTGCGTCTTGCTGTATAACATTTGCGCAAAGTGGGACTTGTTGATGGATAGGATTTGGCTAGGCAGGGCTAGCAGTTCTGTTCAAAAGTCACAAAAGTCCATTGTTATATCTGACTGCATTTTTTAAAAAAATCTTGGGGCAAAAAGAACGCAAGTGTGCCTGACGCTAATACCACATGCACAGAGTGTGCATTAGACCTGTTCTGTAGTCTATATACCTGACATCCGTTGCTATTTTTTCTACCATTAATTAAGGCTGCAGTTCCTCAGCTGCGTCTGCAGTATAACTTGAGCAAGGAGGGACCTATACTGTAGGGATAGGATTTGGCTAGGTAGGGCTAGTGTTTCTGTTCAAAATACACAAAAGTCCATTGTTATATCTGGCTGCATTTTTTTTTCTTTTGGGGCAAAATGAACGCAAGTGTTCCTGACGCTAATACCACGTGCACAGAGTGTGCATTAGAACCCTTCTGTAGTCTATATACCTGACATCCGTTGCTATTTTTTCTACCGTTAATTAAGCTCGCAGTTCCTCAGCTGCGTCTGCAGTACAACTTGGGCAAGGAGGTATCTATACTGTGGCTGCATTTGTTTTTCTTTTGGGGCAAAAAGAACGCAAGTGTGCCTGACGGTAATACTACATGCACAGAGTGTGCATTAGAACTGTTCCATAGTTCCATATACCTGACTGTAGTCTATATACCGGATTTTTTCTACCGTTAATTAAGTCCGCAGTTCCTCAGCTGCGTCTGCTGTATAACGTTTGCGCATTCAAAATATTTGACATTGGGTGAAATTTTTCTTATACACTTAATATAAAACTGCAGTACTGTACTTTTGACAAATTTTCATATATACTGTTTAATATGCGCAAGGCGAGCACTAAGGGACGGGGAAGTGGGTGCGCTGCTGATGATGAACGCAGAGGCGATGGCTCTGGGTGCGGTGAAACTTTGCCTGCTGGCAGAGCCCAAGAAACAAAGTCATCCAAAACTCCTAGCTTCATGTCAGTCACAGTATGCAGGGCAGCGCAAGACACAACTCTTGTCGCCACACCAGTGCGAGCAGGTAGTCAGTTGGATTTCAGCTGATAATGCTTCCAGTCGGTTAAGCACCACCCCCTCTTCCAAAAAGTCCAGTCTCAGTAGCCAAGAGTCTGGGCAACCGCATGCTCACCCTGATCCTCCTTCCTACCACCATGCAGAGTCTGGGCAAAGAAGAGATCCCACATTGGGATATTCCGAGGAGCTTTTTTCATCACCATCCCTTGGCTTGGGCCTTTCGCCAAGGCCGCTTGAAGTGGGACATGAGGAGATATTGTGCCCTGATTCCCAACCTATTAAGCAAACACAGTCTGAAGATGATGACGGTGGGGAACGACAGGTATTTTCTCCCGAGGTGGATGATGTTGATGAGACACAGTTGCCAATAAGTCAAGGGCAATTAGTGTCTCAAGAGGTTGTAGATGAGGATAATACGCAGTTAAGCCAGGTTCTTGTTAGTTCACCATGTCAGGAGGAGAAGCAGAATGAGGAAGTGGAAGAGGAGGTGGTGGACGACAAAATAGCTGACTCAACCTGGGAAGGTGGCAAGCCGAGTGAGGACAGCAGTACAGAGGGGGAGGGATCCGCAGCAGCGCAACAGGCTGGAAGAGGCGGTGGGGTGGAAAAAGGGAGAAGGCAGGCCACGACAACCTGGAGCAGCCCCTTGCGGCAATCTCCCTTGCCAAGGGTTAGGTGTTCTGCAGTTTGGCGTTTTTTTTAGGAAAGTGCTGTTGATAAACGTATTGTAATTTGTAACTTGTGCGGTACCAAGATGAGCAGGAGCGTAAACACCAGCAACTTGACCACCACCATCATGATCCACCACATGTCAGCAAAGAACCCTAAAAGGTGGGCTGAATGTCTGGGTCCACGATCTGTGTCTGCAGGTCACACCACTGCCTTCTCTTGCCCTCTGTTACCTGCTGTCCAAGAAGCAGGCCCAGATGCCTCCTGTCCTGCACCTGGACCGTCGCAAGAACCATCAGCCAGCACGTCCACTTCAATGTCCCAGCCCTGCGTTCAAATGTTCTTACCCCAGGCATTTGAACGCAAGCACAAATACCCTGCCACCTACCCATAGGCCATAGCTCTAAATGCCCAACTTTCTAAATTTCTGGCCCTGGAAATGTTACTGTTTAGGCTGGTGGACACTGAGGCCTTTCGGAGCCTGATGGCGGTGGCTGTTCCTCGTTACGCAGTCCCCAGCCGCCACTATTTTTCCCGGTGTGCCGTTCCCGCCTTACACCAGCATGTGTCCAGAAACATAACCCGTGCCCTGACCAACGCAGTTACTGGCAAGGTCAGACTTCTGTCAGTAGCTGGAAGCAGTGTAGCACAGCAGTCGGGAAGCGGCAACAGGCCATGCTGAAGCTTATTTGCCTAGGTGACAAACAGCGAACTGCCGCAGAGCTGTGGCAGGGCATAAGGGAATAGACTGAGCTGTGGATAGCGCCAGTCAACCTACAGCCAGCCATGGTTGTATCTGATAATGGCCGCAACTTGGTGGTGGCTTTGGAGCTGGCCAACCTGCCACACATACCATGCCTGGCCCATGTCTTCAACTTAGTGGTTCAGCGGTTTCTGAAAACCTACCCCAATTTGCCTCAGCTACTGGTGAAGGTGCGTCGCCTGTGTGCACATTTCCGCAAGTCACCTACAGCTTCAGCCGGCCTGGCAATGCTGCAGCAGTGCTTATGGTTGCCAACTCACTGACTGCTGTGCGACCTGAGCACGTGCTGGAATTCCACCTTCCACATTTTGGGCAGGCTTTGTGAGCAGCAGAGGGCAGTAAAAGAATACCAGCTGCAACACGGTCAGCGCCTTTCTTGTCAGCTTTCGCTCTTCACAAGCGACGAGTGGGCATTGATGTCTGACCTCTGTGAGGTTTTATGCCTTTTTTATGAATCTACACAGATGGTGAGCAGCGATAATGCAATTATCAGCGTAAACGTCCCAATTCTGTGTCTACTAAAAAGCTCACTGCTCAGAATAAAGGCCGAGGTTCTGCGTGTGGAAGAGGTGGAAATGGGGGAAGACCCGACACATGGTGATAGACAGACCATCCTCGGTTTGTCTTCTCAGCGCGAATTGGAGGAGGATGAGGACGAGGAGGAGGACAAGGAGGAGCAGGAGACATTTGCCACCGCTTTGCAGGGTAGCCATAGCAGGTTTACACCATCTCTTCGGCGTGGATGGGGCAAAGAGGAGGAAGAGGACGAGGAGGATATTGAGGGTCATCATCCTGGTGGGGAGAGCGAAGCCTTGTCTGTTGGGACTCTGGCACACATGGCTGACTTCATGCTATGATTCCTTTCCCGTGACCTCACGTTATACGCATATTGGCCAACACCGATTATTGGTTGTTCACCCTTCTCGACCCCTGCTACAAAAAGAACTTCTCATCTCTCATTCCAGTGGTGGAGAGGATAAGTAAAATGTTGCAATGCCAAAAGACCCTTGTCGAAAAATTGCTCCAAAAATTTCCATCTGACAACGCTGGCGGCAGAGTACGTAGTTCTTTGGCCACACGAGGAGGGGAACACACAGCAGTTCCAACAAAGACACTCTACAAGGCCTGGGACAGTTTCATGGCACCCCGCCAGCACCCTCACCCTGATGAGCGGCCTATTGTGACAAGGAGGGAAAAGTTTTGGAAGATGGTAAAGGAGTACCTAGCTGACTGTGTCAACGTCCTCAGTGATTCCTCTGTGCCGTATAATTATTCAGTGTCTAACCTGGATACGTGGCACGGACTGGCGCTCTATGCCGTGGAGGTGCTGGCCTGCCCTGCCGCCAGCATTTTGTCTGAGCGGGTATTTAGTGCTGGGGGCATAATTACTGATAAGCGCATCCCCTGTCAGCTGACAATGCTGACAGGTTGACGCTTATCAAAATGAACAAAGCCTGGATTTCCCCTGACTTCTCTACTCCACCAGTGGAAAACATAACATGAAGGAACCTTGAATGTGTCTTTTAGGGTTTATTGAATACACTGTATTCCCATGTACCCCTTCCTCTTCTCGTCCTCTTCCTCCTCATCCTCCATCATATGAAACTGCTTAGGCTGCCCTCGAAGTTCACCAGCTGGGCCTGCACCATAATTTTTTAGACGGTCAGCTCACCAGCTGGGCCGGAATCACGGTTAGCTCACCAATTGGCCCTGCACAATAATTTTTTAGACGGTTAGCTCACCAGCTGGGCCGTAACCATAATATTTTAGATGGTCAGCTCACCAGCAGGCCCTGAACCATAATGGGAAAACTGGCTTCTACCTCACAGGGTTTTTTTGCCTTCCTCTGGATCAACTTGTAGGAAAACAGGCCGAACTGGATGGACAGATGTCTTTTTTCGGCCTTATAAACTATGTTACTATGTTACTATGTTACTATGTTTTAGACGGTCAGCTCTGCTGCATGTCACCCATAAATTTTTACACGGTCAGCTCTGCTGCATGTCACTTATAATGTTTTACACGGTCAGCTCTGCTGCATGTCACCCATAATGTTTTACACGGTCAGCTCTGCTGCATGTCACCCATAATGTTTTACATGGTCAGCTCAGCAGCAGCACGTCACCTCTATTGTTTTGGAGTGTCAGCAGCAGGAAAGCGGCTTGAATACACTGTAGGGTGTATTGAATACACTGTATTCCTATATACCCCTTCATCTTCTCGTCCTCTTCCGCCTCATCCTCCATCATATGAAACTGCTTAGGCTGCCCTCGAAGTTCACCAGCTGGGCCTGCACCATCATTTTTTAGACATTCAGCTCACCAGCTGGGCCAGAACCATAATTTTTAACACGGTCAGCTCACCAGTTGGCCCTGCACAATAATTTTTTAGACGGTCAGCTCGGTGCATGAATTCTAACAATTCCAAATGTTTTGTAATTCACTTCAGGCAAATCAAGTGCAGCTCAGCCATTTAAATCGGCTTCCTAGCATAACTAGAATAATAGCTCTTCCAGAACAAAAGCCTGTTATGAGAGCAAAATCAGACAGGCCTATAGGGACCTCTGGGTTGAGTACTAGTATATGTGATGACCATTGTGGGCTAGGTAATGATACTCTTGGTTACTGGGAAAAATATATGCAAATTACTATGTCATCAGCTGGCATCAGAAATAATTATTTTATCTTTTTTGTCAGGAATGTTAATTTGTGTATCTTTTAGTTTTTGGGGAAAATATTCAAAAAAACGTGCCCATGGATTGTAGAATGCAATTTGCGGTCCACAGTACAAACACAGGCCAACAACGGTCATGTGCATGAGGCCTTAGACACATATTGCAAACTTGTATATATTGCGATTATCCCCCTTCCCCTTCAAGCTACCAATATAATGATGAAGGAAAGGCCAGTAGGATTTCTTTATACAGTGTTATTTGTGTTTAAAAAACCCCAAAAATCCTTTCTTTACTGTTAAGGCCTTGTTCACACATCAGTTATTTGATCAGTTATTTCCATCAGTTTTTATAATGAAAATATCTGCACCTGTTCTGTGTTTTTGACCCACACCTGGTTTTGGCTCAGAATAACTCATGGAAATAACTGATAAAATAACTTATCTGTGAACAAGGCCTAAGACACACATTGAAAATCTATAATCCGATTACTTGCCCCTTCCACCAATATAATCATGCAGGAAAGGCAGTAATATTTCTACAGTATGATCTGTGTTTAAATTAACTGGTATAAATATGATGTTATTGCCGTAAAATGCCTTAGCTATAATACAATGAAAAAATGTGCAATTTCTCAGCAGCGGAATGCTATATGGTGTGTTGTTCTGGCAATAAGCTGGCAATAACCCTATGTATAAACTTGAGGTTGAGTTTAAAATAAACAAAGCTGACTCTCTGTTCAAATTAGGTAAAAACAGTTTTTTTCTTACTGGTGGTTGGTTTTATATACAGAAATGTAAGAATGAAGTACTGCAGCAGCTTTATTAAGGAGTGTGCCAAGTCCCTCCAGCCCTCACTCACTGAAACCTTTCCCTGATCAAAGTCCCTCAATTTATTTATTTTTTATATGTTCTTGACACTGTTCCGTTTACACTAGTACAGATGCTTGCTTGTGCCTCTATACACTATGTAAAGTCATTTTCTGGCAGGCACTGCATAGACCCATCCATCCTCAACAACTCAACACAAAATGGCATCTGCTATTTCTGCACAGGCATCTGCTTGCTTCCACCCCGATTGGCTGAAGAGGCTGTTTTTCAGCCTCTGAGCCAATAAGGGCAAGTCTCCCCCCACATAATCCGAAAGTCATGTGAGCATCTCTCTTTCACCTCCCTTATTATTTTGCCCGCCAACAAGTGCAGTGAAATGGTGTTGGGCATTGTTTTATTTGATTTTTCCAAAGCAAACCTAAAATGCTTCCAGAGTTTTACACCAGGTTTCCATAACAACCCAGCTATTTTTCTTTACTGTTATAGGTCAGCTTTAAAGAGGCAGGGCGCTGTGGATGACACTGTTAAGGGGTACAGTGGCAAAGTTGCCTCCTATTACTCGGGGAACGTCATAGTCTATGTTTTGAGTGGAAATGTTCACCCCGCATTTTGTGCCAAATTTCGTGATTGTAATTGAGGCGGTGCTGATTCCGTTAGCAGACTTTATGCATACATACGTACATACATACATACATACATACATATACTCAACTTTATATATTAGATCATCTCCAAGCGCCAAGACCTCATCTAATATATAAAGCTGAGTGTATGTATGTATGTTCGCTAAAGAAATCTGCACCATCACTGTTACATTCATGAAATTGGCATACAGGTACATCAGGTGTCTGGGAAGGTTTTAGACCGGGTATCAGCTCTCTAGCTCCTACCATTCCTGATATATTCCCAAAAAATGCAAATATGGCACATCAAATGACCTACATTAGCCAAAAGAAGCCTACAGGTCATTCTCTTCATATCCCAACTTCCATACACACGGTCACATATCCCAATAGAAGCTTGCAGGCCCTCAGTCTTCACATACACACAGTTTTACACCAGGTTTACATAACAACCCAGCCATTTTTCTTCACTGCTGTAGGTCAGCTTTAAAGGTTCAGGGCGCTGTGGATGACACTGTCAAGGGAGCGGACTGCTGTGCAGATCACAGTCAAGAGGATGGATAGGATGGCTATTCAGGCCACCCTCAAAAGACAGACTTAAAAACCCCTCCCCCAGGTCCAGCTAAGCTACACCTCCAACTTGGTTAGGCCACGCCCCGCCCATTACGCAGCCAACAGGGATTGAAAAAATTAAGGTAAAAATCAACTTCTGAAAGCAAAGGCGGTATGCACTCAGTTAATCCGGAACTTGTGGAATAAAGGATAATATTTATTACTTGATTACAAAATTATGCACATAAAACATAACAGGTAGGAAATAGTGTTAGGTTCCCATCCTACAGAGATCACCGTCACAATTTGGTGGACTGGCCCAGATAATTTTGTACAAAATATATTTGCCAAGAATCTCTAATTTACTAAACAAGCATAGCATTAGTTTCAGAATACCTCATATCTCTATGGCATTTTGTGCTTTATCTGGTTGGCAGTGTGCCGTTGCATTGCATGTATTTTCCTTTCCTTGTGCATTTAGCCATAGCAACGTGCACCTGGGCACTGGGATGTGCTGACTGAAATTCCCCTTTTTTTCTTTAAAAATCAACTTCTGTCAGCTGCAGGGGTAGGAGGGAGGGTGACTCTCCATGCAGCTCACGCTCAGACAGCACAGTGCTGCTGTCTGAGAGTGAGCTGTTCAAAAGGACACCCCTGTGTCCATCCAGGCCCTGCACAGGATGGAGGACAGGGATTCTGAAAGCAGGATTGTCCAGTCTAAAACCAGACCTGTGGCCACCCTAGGGGCAGGCTGCTTTGGTGGTCACAGTTAAGGGGAGGACAGGGATTCTGAAAGCAGGATTGTCCAGCCTAAAACCAGACCTCTGGCCACCCTAGGGGCAGGCTGCTTTGGTGGTCACAGTTAAGGGGAGGACAGGGATTCTGAAAGCAGGGCTTTCCGGCCTAAAACCAGACCTCTGGCCACCCTAGGGGCCGGCTCCTTTGGAGGTCACAGTTAAGGGAATGGTCCGTTTTAGAGGTCAGTGTTAAGGGGCAGATTGCTATTGAGGCCACTGTTAAGGGAATGGGGTGTTGTGGAAATCATTGTTTAGGAGACGGGGTACTGTGAAAGTCATTAATAAAGGGGTAGCTGTTGTGGAGGTCACTGTTAAAGGGCCAGCTGCAGTGGAGGACACTGTTAATGGGGCGGGATACTGTGGAGGTCAGTGTTAAGGGGCAGGTGCTGTAGAGGTCACTGTTAAGGGGGAGAGCCCATGTGGAGGCCATTGTCAAGGGGGTGGGGTGATGTTGAATTCACTGTTAAAGGGGCAGGCTTCTGTGGAGGTCCCATTTTAAGGAGACGGGGCCCTGTGGGGGGTCAGTGTTAAGGGATTAATGATGATATATACACAGGGTGGGCTATTTATATGGATACAAATAAATAAAATGTGAATAGTTGGTGATATTAACTTCCTGTTTGTGATGCATTAGTATATGGGAGGGGGGAAACTTTTCAAGATGGCTGGTGACCATGGCGGCCATTTTGAAGTTGGCCATTTTGGATCCAACTTTAGTTTTTTTCAATGGGAAGAGGGTCATGTGACACATCAAACTTATTGAGAATTTCACAAGAAAAACAATGAGTTATTTACAAGTTTCTGACCACCTATTAAATGTGTTCAAAGTGCTCCCCATTGTGTTGGATTGTCAATGCAACCCTCTTCTCCCACTCTTCACACACTGATAGCAACAGTGCAGAAGAAATGCTAGCACAGGCTTCCAGTATCCATAGTTTCAGGTGCTGCACATCTCGTATCTTCACAGCATAGACGATTGCCTTCAGATGACCCCAAAGATAAAAGTCTAAGGGGGTCAGATCGGGAGACCTTGGGGGCCATTCAACTGCTACATGATGATGTGTTTCCCTCTTTATGCACCGAAGCTGGCACGTTCCCAGAGTTTTATCAGCAAGATGGTGCACCACCACATTATGGGTGTCAGGTCCGAGCATTCCTAGATGAACAGTTTCCTGGAAAGTGGATTAGTCGTCGTGGGCCAGTTGAATGGCCCCCAAGGTCTCCCGATCTGACCCCCTGTGAGAGGCATATGGGGATAATGAGAGGCATGGGGGCTGATGAGAAGCATGGGCGGCTGATGAGAGGCATGGGGGCTGATAAGAGGCATATGGGGCTGATGAGAGGCATATGGGGCTGATGAGAGGCATGGGGGCTACTGGGAGGCATGTGGGGCTGCTGAAAGGCATGTCGCTCTTATCTGAGATCTGATCGAGGGTCATTTACATTGGGTCTGATCTGAGGTCTGATTGAGGGTCTGACCTGAGGTCTTATTGGGGTCTTATTAACATTATGCGTCTGATTGGGGCTGTCACTTGAGGTCTGATTAACATTGGGGGTCTGATTGGTGTTCTGACTTGAGGTCTAATGAAAAATATATATTTTTTAACATATATTTATTGTTGCTTTGCCTTCCAATAATGCACATGTATGCAAGGGCTGCCTATTGCCCTATTTGCCTTCTATATCCATTACTATGGGGATGTGTTCCAGTGGTGAAGTGACTAGCTGTGACATGACTGAGACGCAAGTGACAAATTGGTGTGATGGGCGTTGTGTACTCTGAATGACGCCATTACAAACCTGGAGGTAATTAGGTGTATTCACATATGATTGATGGCCACGCGTTTTAAATATGTTGAGTCACTGAAAGCATTTTAGGCTAGTGGCATCCCTGGAGCAACTACACACATGAGATCTTCATGCATTCTTTGCATTGTTACATATGTGACTTATCTCTTTGTTTATCATAAATCTGCCCTTGTGTCCAAGTATACGGTGTTATGATACTTAAGGGATATGCATATTCTCCCTTTTATGATATATATATATATATATATATATATATATATATATAATGTCATACTGATATATATCTAGTGTAATAGCTATTGACTTTTTAATGTTGACATTATACTATTGTTAGATATAGTGTTGAGCGAATGAAAGTATCAGAAGTGGGCTTTGATCAGAATTTCAGGAAGAATTTGATTAGTCACAAAATGAATTTCCTCACGCTTTGTGGTAACTGGTCAATTTTTCCTAAAATGGTGGCTGAAAAAAAAAAAAAAAAGACCTCATTCACTTCTCATGGAGAGGCCATCTGCTCCCATCTTGATTGAAGAAAACTCACCACCAGACCGCCAATTAGCCAGGTGCGGTGCGGCCCTGTGCACAGATGGGGGCGGCGGCGGGGCAGAGGGAGATGAGCGCTTCCATTGTGGAAGCACTCATCTCCATAGTCATCTGTATCGCTGTCCTCAGGATGGCGATACAGATGCCTGTATTGTACTGCGGGGCAGGGGAGGGAGAGGCGTCTCCCCTGCCCGTTCCTCTGATAGGCTGCAGGCACTAGGCCTCCAGCTTATCAGAGGCCAGCTCAGGCGGCGCAATGACGTCATTGCGCCACCTGAGCCGTACAGCCTGATGGAGGTAAGTATTAGTGTTAATTTTTTTTATTGTAGCAGTCACCAACCGGAGCTCAATTGGTGGCACTGGGGGCATTTTAGGGGCACATGGGGGCATTTTTACTGGCACATGGGGGCACTGGGGGCATTTTACTGGCACTGAGGGCATTTTTACGGGCACATGTGGGCATTTTTACTGGCACTGGGGGCATTTTACTGGCACTGGGGGCATTTTTACTGGCACATGGGGGCACTGGGGGCATTTTACTGGCACTGGGGGCATTTTTACTGGCACATGGGGGCACTGGGGGCATTTGTACTGGCACTGGGGACATTTTTACTGGCACTTGGGGTATTTTACTGGCACTGGGGCATTTTTAATGTCACTGGGGGCATTTTTCTGGCACATGGGGGCACTGGGGCATTTCTTACTGGCACATGGGGGCACTGGGGGCACTGGGGGCACTTCTTACTGGCACATGGGGGCACTGGGGGCACTTCTTACTGGTACATGATTTTGGGGGGGAATCAATGGGGGGAACTTCTGGCGCATTATTGGGGCATTTCTTACTGGCACATAATTTGAGGGGCATCTATGGGTGGGGAGCACTTCTTACTGGCACATTATTGGGGTGAAATTTTGGGGGCACTTCTTACTGGCACATTGGAAGCATTATTACTTCTGGGGCACAGTGGGGTCATTAGTACTGTTGGGGGCACTATCACTAACAAGTGCACTCTGGCAGAGAATTATTAGTTGGGACTTTGGGGGGCACTATTGCTGTGGGGGCACCCTGGCACAGTATCAGCGCAGTTATTTCTGGGGGACGTTATGTTCACACTATTACGGGACACTATTTGCTGGGCGCAGTTATTTTAGGACACTGTGTGCCAATAATTATTGAAGGGCACTATCTGTGTGGTACTAGTGGCACAGTACTGGGGGTGGTAGGATGATTTGTCCAGAAGACGGGAGGATGATGGAAAAGTAGTAAACTAAGATATTTTTTCTGCCAAACTGCAGAGATGAGAAATGGCTGAAAAATGGTGTCTGGTCTGAAAGGAGAAGATGAGGAAGGAGAAGAACTGGATGTACAAGGTATGAGGCACTGTATTATACTGGATGTACGAGGTATGGGGCACTGGATTAGGCTACATTCACACAATCATTGTGTTTTGCAGTCTACAAATTGCGGATCCGCAAAAAAAGGATGATGTTCCGTATGGCATCCGTTTTTTTGCAGATCCATTGTAACAATGCCTATCCTTGTCCGCAAATGGATGTTGCGCATCTGAGCCGCAACTATCGTGTGAATGTAGCCTTACCCTGTATGTTCTGTAGTGTTATATGTAATGTTAGGAGGGAAAAGGTTAGGGTGAGAATTTGGCATGGGGGTGTGTGTGTCAATTTTTGACTTGGCCAGCAGAAAAGCTAGGTGCACCAGCGCTGGGGGAAGGGGGGAAAGCTGAACTCTTGCACCAGGACACATGAGCCTTTAGCTACGCCCCTGATGGGCACCAGGCATTTGTGCATCGCATCACGGATGCGGACCCACTTACTTGAATAGGGAGGCGGTTCTAGTGCAAATGGATCCAGTCGGGTCCCTGGTACATTTGAAGACCAAACATAAAATCGCTACTTGGTTTCTACTATGAGTTCTCCATATCTCCTGCCTTTCTCTGCGTCCTTTAAGTGAGAAAGACCCAGGGAAACGCTGTGCTTGTTCCTGGGATCTCAAAGATGTAACCGGTATACGGCTAAAATGTACGGTAATTTCATAAATTCTTATGAACTCACAGTTCCAGACTGCCAGGAGTTTTCTGGGGGAAAACTTTTTCATTACAATTTTTGATTAAAATGTCTTCCACTTGAAAGAAATGAAAAAAATTGTAAATCAGTTAGAAATTGAAGGTGTTGCTCATTGCATTGCCTGGGAGTGTTTGAAACACACGTACTGAGAAACTGGTGTTGTGTGGGTAGAGGCATAGTAAGCTTTGCTCTGGGGCTCTATGAGATTTGAGTATGCCCCTGGGAATATATATATTGGACATCAATTTGAAGCTTCATTACTAATCTCTGTATGGTTAATGATATTTTGTATAGTGTATGTTCTGGAGGAAAGTGGAGCTGCACTGAATTGCCATGCCCTTCAACCTGTTCTATTGATGGAGGATCACACATCACAACTTATGATCAAAGTCATTACGACATACATGGAGACTGTGACTACGTGCTGACTAAGGTAAGGTAGTATATGTAGTCAAGTAATAAGTTTCTGCACAATGGTAATTGACAATATACGATACTAACCACATATTTGACTAAAATATCATGTATAGTCCATCTGTTGCACATGTGTTATTTAAAAGCATAATCACATTCTTCATCATTGATTTTCCATTTTCACCTTCTCCATACAGGACTGCAAGCAAAATTCATTTATTGTACTGGCAGAGCTGCGTAAATGTGGTCTGACCGAAAGTGAGACCTGTCTCAAGAGTGTTACCATTATCCTTAATGGTGGCGAAACAGTAAGTGCATGATGGTCTAGGGGGTGTTTTCCTACAACCAATAAAATGTATATGTATATCTTCTAAAATCTCAAGTCAACATATTGCTTGCCACTAATTAGTTTCCATAAGCAAATCATATTTCAATGTCATTGCTTTAGGATTTCCAATATATATATACATTGGCATGGAAAAGTTTGGGCACACCTGGTCAAAATTACTGTTACTGTTTTAACCAAGTTCAAGATGAAATGATCTCTAAAAGGCATACAATTAAAGATGACATAATCTCTTTGTATTTTAAACAAAAACTTTTTTTTTAATTCTCATCTTTTACTTTTTTTAAATAACCAAAAAAGGGTCCTGAAGTAAAACCTTGGACCCCCTTCATGGTTAGTCCCTAATAGCAACCCCTTTGGCAATTATCACAGCTTGTAAACACTTTTTGCAGCCAGCCAAGAGTCTTTCATTTCTTGTTTAAATGGATTTTCTGAGATTTTAATAGTAAAGAACTATCCTAGGAATAGGTCGTCAGTATCTGGTTGTGGGGGTCCAACACTTAGGACCCCTGCCAATCAGCTGTATGAGAAGGCATTGGCTCTTCTGTGAGTGCAGTGGCCTTCTGGCAGCTTTTCCAAGGCCATTGACAACACATTCATCTGTCACGTGTTCTAGGAGCAGCTCAGCCCCATAGAAGTGAATGGGGCTGTGCACGCACCAAGCACAGCTGCTATGCAATGTAAGGCTCTGTGCTTGGTGAACAGGTAGAGGCCGTAGTGCTCAGAGGAGCACTGGTGCCTTCTCAAACAGCTGATTGTCAGGTGACCCGGGTAACGGACCCTGACCAATCAGATACTGATGACCTATCCAGAGGAGAGGTCATCAGTCAGTATTAAAATCTCTGAAAACCAATTTATAGAAGCCATTTTCTTTTTAACTTTAGCTTTTTGAAATGTTCCTTGTGTCATCGGCTGCAGCACAACTCCAAAGCATGATTGATCCACCTTGATGCCTAATGTTTGAAAAGATGTTCTTTTCATTAAATTCCATACTATTTTTTCTCCATACACAGCTTTGCACATTGTGGTCAAAGAGTTCTATTCTAACTTTATGATTTCAGAAGATCTTTTTCCAAAATGCATCAGGCTTGTTTATATGTTCTTTTGCAGTGCTCTTTTCTTTTCAAATTCTTTTTATTAGTTATTTTGAAACATATACAGGAATAACAGGCATTACCCAAGTTATAAAAGCAATATGTGGAACAAAAGGAAGGCCAAAATCTCGGTCCTCGAGAAGAATCCAGAAGAAGAGTCCAGAAAAGAACATCCGGGCGCTAATAAGGTGCCGATGTGCAACCAGTTCCAAAAAAAATCCATTAGAACAGGTGCTAAATGGGCAATACATAAGAATTACTTATATCCAGGCAAATAAACAAACAGTCAAACAAATAGGGAAAGGGTAGTGGGAGAAAGAAGGAAAAAGGGGGTGGTGGTGGAGGGGGGGAATATGATGCAGTCATCCCGTAAGCGACTAACCAGAAAGAAGATCTATAGGCTATGTTAGATGACTACGCACGAGTGCCCCTTGAGTGCGAGGCAGGAAAAAAAAAGGGGGGAGGAGTCTATATTGAATCAGATCAGGAGCTGGTTATAAATCTGACGTAGGAAACTGCCTGTATTTTGCCCAAGGGAGCCAGGTGGATGCAAAGGAGGGATGCGTTTTGGATTCCCAACTAGCCAGTTCTTCTAGGTGATAAATAGCATCTACTCTATACTGCCATTGTTTAAGGGTTGAAGGAGTGGTGGACTTCCAAAAGCTAGGGATTAGTATCCTGGCTGCGGCTAATAAATGTCTGGTCAGCTTCTTAACATGTGGAGGAGATTTGTCCTGAAATAAATGAAGCAGACATACCTCCGGTAAGAGTGGGAGTTTGATGTTCAATATCTGATTAATCTGTGAGGTAATGGTGGTCCAATAAGGGCCTACCAGTGGACATGTCCACCACATGTGAAAGTAAGTACCAAGATGTTTAGTACACTTCCAGCAAAGTGGGCCATAGCTAGGATTATATTTATATCAGACTGGGGTTAGATGCCATCTTGACAGAATTTTTTAACCACTTTCCTGCATTCTTATACATTTAGAAACTTGTTTAGTGGCTTTAAATAAAATGTTAATGTCAGCAGACGAGAATGTCTTAGCAAGGTCTTTTTCCCAAGCTTCTATGAATGGGAGGGGTGTTTGGGAGGATGGTGTTAGAAGGAGTTTGTTCAGAGTTGAATCCACCTTCTTGGGAGGATTAAGTTGGGAAATTAGCGTCTCAAACTTCGTCAGGGATCTGTGAATATTCGTCCACTTTAGGATCTTCCTGAGGGAGGTAACAAATTTGTTGTAATCCAGAGTGGGTATAGAGGTGCAGTGTAATACCTCAGCCAGTGCTTCACACGAGGGGATCGTGTCAGTTGTAGCGACTGCATCTAACGTAGTGTTACTAAAACATATCTCTCTGGGGATGGTGGAATTATACAAAGTATCATCACTAAAAATCAAGTCTTTAACCTGTAAAAGGGGAGACGGGAAAGGGGCACACAACTTACGTATGTTACTCATTCTCCATATCCTAATGGTTTCATTTGTTAGCAAATTATTTCCCAAAGAACGGGGGGAAACCGTTATCTCAGAAAACATAATATGCCAAAGTGGGTATCCCAATATATCTTTTTCTATTTGAACCCACAATTTATGAGGGGGCCTCCTACACCAATCTATTATTCTATTCAAGTAAACAGTTTGCACAAATACTTGCGGCGCTGGTAGATCAATCCCTCCGTAGTTCCGCGGAAGTTGGAGAATATCATATCTTATTCTAGGCTTTTTTGAGTTCCAAGTATATTTAGAGAGAATCTTATTTAGATTAGTGAAAAATATGTTTGGTATATGTATTGGTACGGACTGAAGCAAATAAGTAACTTTGGGCCAAATAAGACACTTGGCTATATTTTTCCACCCAAACCACAATATATATGGTGTAGGCCAGGATGCTAATATATTAGTGATAAATTGCAATAACGGTGGGAAATTATGTTTATATAGCTGATTAAGCTCAGGAGATATTTTAAAGCCCAAAAATTTAATGAATGCTTGGGACCAGTCAAAGGGCGAATCACCGAAAAATTTGAATATTAAGACATCTAAATGGGAGGAATAAAGTGCAAAAATACAGAGCACAATATATAGAAGAAACCCTTTTCTCCCATGGGGACAAATCAAGTGTTATCAGCAATGATAGCTTTAGGGGTCAGGCAACCCTTCCTGTTGGATTTTGCATTCCGCCCACGTGTGATTTCTTCCCAAGGGGTCGGAGGTGTCATCTGTGGTAGGTTGGCAAGATCTGTCACTGTGGCCCAATCAGGAATCTGTAGATCTGAAAGTTCCAATGCGGTATACACCTCTGGAAGATCTGCGACGGACCGGATCAAGAATCTTCTTCTTCCATATGAGAACATCAGTCCAAAAGGGAACTTCCAGCTATATTGGATGCCTTTCGCCCTGAGAGCTTCCGTTAATGGTTTAAGGATTCTCCTCTTTTTTAACGTTTGAGGGGAAAGGTCTTGATATATCATTATTTTGGCCTCTTCATATTCTTTTTGCGAGGCAGATCTGGTAGATTGAAGAATCTCCTCTTTCACTGAATAATTCAGAAGGCGGCAAATCACGTCTCTGGGGGGGTTCAGAATCTTTAGGTTTCCTCCTAACGGCTCTGTGGACTCTTTCAATGTTTATTTCTCCAGTATATGAGTCCCCAAGAGCAGTATGGAAGATCTGAAGTACAGTAGATTGTAAATCTGCATTGCTTACTGATTCAGGCAGACCTTTTATTCTCAAGTTATTTCTGCGACCTCTGTTTTTCTTGGTCCGCGTTTAAATAACCTTGACAGGAAGATATACTTGCTGAAACAGCTATACTGAAATTACAGACATTCACATGTGCAGATTCCAATTGCTCTACTCTGGACCCTATATGCTTCACATCTTGCTTTATATTTTGCAAATCTTTAGAGAGAGGGTCCAGTTAACAATCTTGACCATTTTATTGATAGCTGAGAAAACTGGGCCCCGAGTAGCCTATGTCGGTTTTACATATAGGCTATAGTATGTGGAAAGGTATAGAAGTATTGCTGAGGGAGTGATTACTGACACTTTAGCAGGCTTCAAACGATGTAATTGGAGTAGATATAGCCTGAGTGGGTACAGTATTATTACTCCTAGGGGCCGGTTCCTCAAAGGCCTTAGCCCTATTAACACTCAGTGTCTGTGGGGCGATAACGCTATGTAGGCTGTGGCGTCTTAGAACAATGGCGCCTCCACGTGGGTCCCCTCTTTTCCCCTGGGGGGGAACAGACTGAGCTCCGGTCTCAGGGCTACTTGTGGCAAATTCGGATCGTTGCCTGAAGCAGGTATTTACCAGATCTAGCAGGCGGTCTTCAGCCCCAGTAGCAGATCCGTGCAGCGCGGCAGTGTGGTGCAGTCCTCGTGGGCCTGTCAGATCATGACAGCGGGCTCCAGCGGCGTTCTGTCCATGGCAGTCTTGGGGTTGCCGAGTAGCAGGTCTTGAGGTAAGAGAGAGGGGGGACTGCCTCAGATCCCTTAGGTTCGGGTGTTTCAGGTGGCGGGAGCTGCAGGTTCCGAGCGCCGCTCTCACAGGCCGATGCAGACCTCCCCGCCAAGAAGGCCTCAGAAGCTGGTAGCGGCGCCGCTCCTTCTCCAGGGGCCACAGAGATACCAGATGGCAGGTCTTAAGTCCAGAGGTGTACTTCTGACCCGTTCTGTGTGGTTAATGGCAGCTATAACCGTAGATGGCCAAGGATTCTATAAGTTTCCCAGAGAGCACTCTGAAGCGTGTCTTGACGTTCCGTGGCTAGCCCCCCCCCCCCCCCCCCCGTTCTTTTTGCAGTCTTCTAATGCCTGAATTTTATGGTGGAGAGGTTTTCTTCTGATGACTCTTCCATGAAGTCCATATTTGTACAGGTGTCACTGAACAGTATAACAATGTTCCACAACTCAAGAGTCTGTTAAATCTTTCTGAAGATCTTTTGTAGTCAAGCAGGGATTCTGATTTGCCTTTCTAGCAATCCTTCAAACAGATCTCTCGGAAATTATTCTTGGTATTGGAGACATTCTCTTGACTTCCACTGCTCCTGTTAACTACAACACATACTTGTTACTTTGTGTTGGTCCATCACATAAAATTGCAATGGAACACATTCAAGTTTGCGGGTGTAACGTGAAAAAAAATGTCAAAAAGTTAAAGCGGTATGTCGAAAAGTTAAAGCGGTATGAATACTTTTTCAAGGCACTGTAGCTACAGTTTCTCTGACCAGGAGAGTGTCCTAGAATTTTTCTGTGGATTAATAGGGTTGAAGATCCCTTCTACATGGCACCTCCGAAGATAATTGGTGTGTGGTTTCACCTATATCTATGATTACTCCTTCTGGTCATTCGGGTGCTGTGAAGGTAATGCAGTTCAATGCCTTGGCCTCTCATTTTTTCTTGTGATCAGATAGGATCCCTGCACTCCATGCTCTACAATTTAGCAATTGACTGTATAATCAAGTAATATGCATTATTTTCTACTGCTGGAATATGTCTTCAATGCACCTTATATAGTGTTAGAATTCTTCTTCACACCACTTCTGTCTTCTAACCCAAACAGATGATTGTAATCAATCCTTCTGGTAGTGTCTTTGTAAACAGCGTCTATACACAGCTGCCAGTATCTGCAGGTAGGACTGAAATCATTTGACCTTTGATGATAATTGTAGCAGCACATCATCTGCCACGATTTTATCCATAATTGTGCCACTTTTAATTCCAGCCAGTGTAACCATCTTCAGACCTTCTTCATTCTACATTATTGTTGAGACAACCTTGGGAGTACAAGTGGTGGCTCAGCTCACACCATTTATGCAGGTTTATGTGTCTTTGGATCCACCTTACAAGGGCCAGACCTGTGGTAGGTTTGACTTTAAACTAATAATTTCCACTTTATTGATTATTATAAGAAAAGCATTTTTCTTATAGAAGTTCATCTTCTCAGGTCTCTGTGGAAACTTCAATGACCAACAGAAAGATGACTTCCAGACCATCAGTGGTGTAATTGAAGGCAGTGCTGCATCTTTTGTCAACACCTGGAAGACCCAAGCAGACTGTGGAAATGTTAAAAATGTCTATGAAGATCCATGTTCTCTTAGTGTCGAAAATGGTAAGGCTTGTGGTCATTCAATTAATTACATGGGAAATAAACCTACATTAAGGTTTTCAAAGGGATAACTATAAAATTGTATGAAAAAATGTGAGAAAAGAGGCAGCACTCCAATTAAAGTGAAAATAAGTGGACTCCTTTATTCACCCATGCTTCTGCAAAGTTTCAGCTCAATGCAACCTCCATTGAGGCTCCATTGAGTTGAGCTGAATCATAGCAGAAGCATGAGTGAATAAGGGAGTCCACCTATTTTGTTTTACTTTAATTGTAGTGTTGCTTCTTTTCTCCATTTTTTGGATCAAGTTTTTGGATCCTGGTCTGTGATCTTGAGAGGGATTGCACCTGGCCATTTGTTGAATGTGCTGCTTATCTTTTTTTATTACAGAATTGTATGGTTTTATAGTGTAATTATTTTGTTTTCTGTCATACTACAGAGGTATATGCCCAGCACTGGTGTGGTCTTTTATCAGATCAGTCTGGTCCATTTGCATCCTGTCATTCTACAATCAATCCAGCGGTTTACAAAAAAGTAAGTTCATTTCTCATTAAGGCAAGTCTAACATGAGGCTATAAGGTTTATGTAAACCCTTTTCAATGCCCATTTCTTGCTAATAATATGTGATTTCATTGCTTTAACTCTGGGTGATCAGATCATAACTGCCGAGGAATGCAAACAGTACTTAAGGACCACTGAGGTCAACAGTCTTTCTATGTAATCCATACAGTTAAGACCATATTGGGTTACCCAAGGCAATAGAATACTCCATGAAAAATTAGTGCACTGTGAGTGCAAGGAGTAAGGTGGAAGTCATGTCACAAAAATTTCCTCTTTGATGTTTTTGAAATCCTGTGTTATGCACCACCTCCTCGGGGCCAGCCTGATTTTTCTCAGAATGCTCTTTTAAAGAATAACTATACCTTTGATAAAACAACAAAGGTGCAACAGCACTTCTTAGAGTATTCTGAACTTTCGCCTTTCATTAGCTCTGCATTACTTTTCTAGAATGTGTTATACCGAACCATAGAAAATATATGATATCCATACTCAGTAGCATAGCTAGAAATGACTGGGCCCCACAGCAAATTTTTGGCCCTCCTCAGCAACTTCTTTGCAACCCTCTACTCTAGTGCAACCCCAACTCCAGTGGCTAGTCAAGATCACTCTCTCAGAAAAGGTCCACCTGCCACTCAGTCTGTTTTTTATGTATTCTCTATATACTGTAACTATATATAATGTCATTGTATAATACTGTTGAGGGGGCTCTGACAATAAAATGTTTAAGTCCTCCTCCAGGGCGGGCCCCTTCTGAGTTCGGGCCCCAAAGAAGCCGTTCCCCCTGCTTCCCTTATAGCTACGCCCCTGTCCATACTACACATACTAGAAAAGTTGAGCAATGCTGAAAAATGGCAAAATGCACCTTCATGGTTTCAGTAAAGGTTTAGGTCCCCTAAAGCGTCCACTGTTCTTTTTAAGATCAAAGCAGCAATTAAGAAACTCACAGATTTAGTTGGCTGCCAGGGAGCTACACATGGACTTCTGGGCAGATCTGGCCTTGCTGACAATGCCCCATCTTGACACTGTTATCTGTATTCCTGCTTAGAATCATGTTGCCTGCCCGCCATCAAGTTCTGTACAGTTGCTGCTGCCATCATGCCACTGCAGCGAGCCCCCATGGTAGAGGTGTAGCAGATGAAACCGGTGTAGAGGATGGGAGTAGTAGTGGCCCTGATGTAGTGTCACCGTGTCCTACCTAAGGATGTCACTCGCTAGGGTTGCAGTAGAATTATAGTACTGAAGAATGAGACCAGAGTTTAACGTAACAAAGTATTTTTTTACTATGTGCAAAGTAGAGGAGGTATGGCGGCAAGTTGGAGGGCTTGTTGCTTGCTGCACTTAGATGACACCGGCCTAGTAGTCTTCTGGTGATTGGTGTCTGCGCCCTAGTCCCTCACCTCACGGCAATGTCTTCAGTACAGTTTTGGTGAATTGGTGCTCTACAAGCTACTTCCCGGCTCTCCGCAGGTTCTTAAGATGAGTGCTCTATAAGATGCTTCCCATCGCTCTGGCAGGAATGTTAGTTGGATAACACTAACATAATGCTGTCTAGAACTGTAATCCAGAACTGTAAGGGTTACATAGCATCATAAATCAGTATAATGTTATGTGACCCCATCAGTACCGGGAGTTTAGGCCAGGAGATGCAATGCGGAAGACGTGCGTGTCACACGCTCGTCTGCAAGGGGCCTTATAGAATGTGTCCAGGCGCAAAACACTATAATAAATGACCCTCAATTTTTGGAGACTTGAAAGATCAACCTTTCTTCGGTCATATAGGCAGGAGTTCTGCCCTATGAAGGCATAATATTTGGATGCTTGGTCATACATACCACTGTTTTTTCCTCCTGACACAGTGTGTGTTTAAGCACCATTTGTCCACGAAAAGGGACATTTTTTGAAAGCTTTGGAATATGAAAAACGTTGTTCGTTAACACATTCAACTATAGTAATGTATGTCATTGTCGCTCTGGGAGGGGGGAGAGAAACTGCAAAAATTTCTTAAAAATTAGTGAAAAGAGATAGCATCCTAGGAGACTAGATATATTGATTTTCAGGGCAACTGGCGCAACTTTGGTTTAGGTAGAATTCTATTCTCATCCAAACTGAACTCAAAAGGTACTCTCATGTCTAAATTGGGTGAAAATGTATGAAAACACTGTCTGATGCAACAATGCGTCTGCTAATACTGCTAGAAAAACATTGCAGCAAATTGGGTTTTTTTTCCCACTGCTCCTGAAATAACACTTGTTAAACTATGAAATTAACATACTAATATGCAGGAAACCATCATCTGATGCAGTAATGCGTTCTCTAACACTGATAGAAAAATGCAGTTTTTGCAGAGAATGGTTTTTTTTTCCACTATGGCTGAAATAAAACTTGCTCAGCTATGAAATTATTAGACTAAAATGTATGACAACTGTCTGCTGCAGTAATGTGTCTGCTGACATGGATAGAAAAATGTTTTGTTTGTGGTGAACTAGGCATTCAATAACACATTTAAAAATGGTGTTATTACCATAAGATTATTTTGCAATAATGCAGCATGTGTAATAACATGAATATAATGCACAAAAAAATGTGCAATTGCTCAGCAGCCAAATGCTGTTTGGCTGCTGTCCTGGCATTAAGTCTATGTAGAAACTTGAATCTTTTTTTTTTTTTAAAGATTGCTGTCTCCCTTCTTGCAGGTGGTTGGTTTTGTGACACATAAATGTTAGATTGAGGTTCTGCAGCAGCCGTATTAAACCCAGACCATCCCCTCACACTGTCAAGCTTTCTCTCCTCAACGTCCCTAAAATCTATACAGTTATTTATTTGTATTTTTCCCCTATATTGTGCCTGTTCCACTGGTATATATGATTGCTTTTGATCTATATGCTTTAAAATCGGTTTTCCTTACCCACCCATGGCTTTTGCTCATTCTGCACTGGTATCTCTCTGCCTGCTGTTACCATCTGTATGTCAGTCTCTGAGTCAATCAGGGCACGCCTTCCCCTCCACTTTCTTGTTCCCCTCCATTTCGTCCCAGTGTCATGTGACCCCACTAATTGCCACAGTAAAATGGCACTAGGCTCTGGTTTTATGCAATTCACCCAAAACTAATCAAAAATCTTCGGCTTTGGTTTGCAAACAGTTTTTTGGGAAATTTGTAACTAATCCAATTAGTTTACTAACAATTTGCTTATCCGTAACTTGAATGAAAACTCATGCATATGCATGCATATTTTGTGGTCTGCAAATTGTAAATCTGCACAACTCTGATTTTGGCCATGTATGCGTTGCACTTTCCAAAGAGAACTGCCTATTCTTGCTCTCAACAAGGACAAGAATAGTGCAGTCCACATTTTTTACAGACCCATATACATTAATTGGCTCCATATGCAATCTGCAAAAATTGCAGATCAGATGCAGACCTAAACAACAGTTGTGTGCATAAGGCCTGAAATAGCAGAGATTTCAGTCAATATGTTACATGTGATACAGAAACGGCATCTATCAGCAGATTGGTACGTATGACACTGGCTGACCTATTGCATATGCGCTTGGCAGCTGAAGGCATCTGTTTTGGTCCCATGTGCATATGTGCCTGCATTACTGAGAAAATGAGGTGCTAATATATGTAAATGCAGCACGCTACCCCCCCAAGGGAGTAGTCCCGGTGTGTAGGATGAGAGTGGTGTACTGTGGCCTAAAGTTTGTATCACAGTGCTCCTACTGTACCTTCAGGCTGTCATTTCCTGGGGGTGAGTCTCATTGCGGAGATTGAGTTGGTGTGAGGAACAAAATGAAGTCCAAACTTTGTAAAGTTTAACTTTAGTTGAAATGGACTTGCATTAAGAGAACTGTACTTGATATTTGTCTTTCTTGGTTCCAACAGTATGCACAGTTCTAACAGTTGGCCTTGACTGTTTATTCCATAATGCTATCTTTAGCTTCAAGTTTTGGTCACTGTCTCAGACAGTGGGGTGTCTTGGACCTGTTGTCCCCTCTAAAATACAAAGTCCTATTCATATCATGAGTGAGCTGCTCTACGAGCTGCTTTACCAGCACTCCTGGAGCAATAGAGGAAAATGCATCACTCACTGAGCTTTACCTAGTCTCTTTGTGTTCTCTCACTCAACTCCTCTAACTTCTTGAAACCCCCTCCTTTGGTAGGAAACAGGAAAACACACTTCTGCCCAAAGGGGGCAGAATGAAATGGTTAGTTCCAATCTTCCTAAAGGAATCTGCCAGAACATACATCACCTGCTGGAAAACCAGGCACATCACAAATAGAAACAGTTGGATAACAATATTCATGCACTAAATGAGAAGACCTTGTAACAAATATACTGATGGGATAAATTGCTAGGCATAGGAACCCATAGCCAGGTGACAAAATAGTAGTGCCCCACTCCGGGGTGATTGATATAGCCAGGTAGGTGTGATGATGTTTTCACTGCATGGTCCAGGCAAAGTGCAGAGGGTGCAGCAATTGTAGAGAGCTGAGCCTCTAGGTATAACGGCAACGCCCCTGTTGCTCTTAGGGGCTCATTTGCAGATATTAAAGCATTACTTTTCTCATATGTGGGCACATATGAACATGAGACAAACACAGATGCCTTCAGTTGTCAAGTGCATGTGTAACAGGTCAGCCAAATTCACAGTTACAAATCGGCTGAATACAAATAATTGCATTTTTTTCCTGAAAAAAAAAACTATTGATCTGCTCAGCTCCTCCTGCTCTATAAAATGCTGCTAGCAGATCAGATTGCATATACTATGTGACAGGTTTCCATTTTGTGAAGGATATAATAATGTACGTTTAATAAATAATTTATATTAGTGACTGATATCTGTACTTTTTTTCAGAACTGTTTATTTGACACCTGTAATTGTGAGAAAAGTGAAGAATGCATGTGCGCCTCCCTGTCATCCTATGTCCGAGCCTGTGCAACCAAAGGAGTCATAGTGCGTGGATGGAGAAGCACTGTCTGCTGTAAGTCTGTAAAATAAATAACATGCACTTTTAACAATGTACTGAGACAAAAGGATTGGGATCAGGTTTTTAAAATAAATAAAAATGTCCATGATCATTGCCATTGTTTTTGATGGATGACAGGTCGTGTCTGGTATTGCAGTTAAGCCCCATTTAAGTGTATGGAGATGAGCTGAAATAACAGAAACAGCCTACAGACAAGAAAGTCTTTCTATTTAAAAAAAATGTTTTTTTTTCTGTAAAATTATATATATTATATAGCATTTAGTTTTGTTACTTCCAGTATATGCCAATCCAAGTAATGTTTTTATCCTACACAGCTAAATACACAAACAACTGCCCCAAAACACTGAACTACACCTACTCTACCAGCACTTGCCAGCCCACATGTCGTTCCCTCAGCGAGCCTGATATCACATGTGGCATCAAATTTACTCCTGTGGACGGCTGCACATGTGCAAAAGGCTTGTACTTGGATGACAGTGGTAAATGTGTTCCTGCCGAAGATTGCCCATGTTACTTCAAAGGTTCTGCTGTGCCTACTGGAGAAGTTGTCTATGAGAATGGCATCATGTGGTGAGTGTGAACAACCACACAGCTGAGCATTTTACCTTGCTTGTCATGCAGCTGACAAACCTACTTTTCTATGGCTGTTACATATGACATGCTTATTCTTTAATTTACAGCACTTGCACTCAGGGGAAACTCAACTGCATTGGAAACATTAATCCAGGTAACAATATTGACAGGTTAATGACTCTCTTCTCAATCGTTTTTAGGCTTTCTTTCAACCAGGCCAAACATATAGTTTGCTGCTTTAGCCCTGTATCTAATATCTAATATGAAGTCCACAGCAAACTGGCTTGTTGCTTTTCCTCTTCTGGCATGCAGCACATTCTTAGCATACCTCCAGCTACACATATGAAGTTCCTTGCTATAAGGGTTTTTGGTACTATAATCTTTCTCACTGATGATCTAATATATTTGAAATGAAGATGTTTTTGACATTTTAAATACTTACTCTATTCCTATCTTGTGGTTTCAGAATGCAAGGCTCCTATGATTTATTTTGATTGCAAGAATGTTTCGGTTGGGACCATAGGTGCAGAATGCCAGAAGAGTTGTCAGACATTGGATATGGCTTGTGTGAGTATTCCTGACAATTGAGATAAAGACAAACATGAAATAGATACCATAATAAATACCTATGGAAATTCCTATAAGAATATGTGTAATTAAGAGAAATGGGGGGCACACAAGGATAAAGTGCAGAGTGCAAACATTGGTACAAACTATATGAAAATGTCAAAGCAAAACCCAGAGGGTCTAAAAGAGAACCAATACACAATGCACACATTTTATTAGAGAGACAAAACAGAGCAAAAGTTAAAAATTGTATACAATAAACATGTGCTGGTGCGGTATCCTCAGCACACAGGCAAATGCTGTAAGGGTCACCAAAAAAATCAGACCCAATAAATGTAGATCCAGGCTAAATAACAGGAAAGTGCAAACACAGGACAAAGGTAGGTACAAACATGGTCATGAAATAAAGCAGCATGGTAAAAGAGTCAATACTACCTGGCCCCAATATATTATGCAATGCAAGAAGCCCTGGATGCAAAACGGCGTGCCTGTATGAATAGAGGTGATCACGCAGTAAGACTATGAAATTCTCTTCACCAGGATGTTGTTTGATTTGTTAAATGTTTAAAAGAATAAATGCTATGTGAACGGTATTGCTGGACACTCAATTCATATTCTATGAGATACTTTAACAAATACTTATTTTTTAATGTCTTATAGTACCATACAAAATGTGTATCCGGATGTGTGTGTCCTGCAGGTCTAGTCTCAGATGGCAAAGGTGGCTGCATCCAGGAAGAACAATGCCCATGTATTCACAATGATGCCACCTATCAACCTGGCGAGAAGATTAAAATGAAATGCAATACCTGGTATGAGAATTTAGTATTGGCCAAGTGTATAAAACAATACTAAACCCAAATACCTAAAGGTTAGAAAGAAGGCTCATTTCTAATTTCCCCATTATTCTAATAGTACGTGCAAAGACCGTATGTGGCAATGTACAAATGACTCCTGCCTGGTCACTTGTGCTGTATACGGTGATGGACATTATATTACTTTTGATGGAAAACGCTACAGCTTCAACGGAGACTGTGAATACACACTTGCCATGGTAAAATAACCTACATGACAGGAGTTAGCTGATACATACAGTATACAATGCAGCTTGTTACTTTGTTGATGGTAATTGTCTACCTGTGGAATTTTAGGATCATTGTGGTAAAGGAAGAAGCAGAAGCACTTTCAGAGTCATCACGGAGAACATCCCATGTGGAAGCACTGGAACCACCTGTTCTAAGAGCATCAAAGTTTTCCTGGGGGTAAAAAATTTATATATAGGGAAAATTTAATAAATGAAAGTGTCTGTGTGCATAAGTGCTATTGTAGTCTAAGGATGTTGTAGAGGACTACTGGTTGGGGCAGTCTTATGGACTCTTATGGCCATGGTTTGTCAGGGTATGATTTCCATTTCAGAAAACTTTATCCCATAATAATAGCTGATCACTAGAGGTGCCAAGAGTTAGAACTGTGCCATCAGCTGTCAGGATAGCTATCTTACAAGAATTGGTTGTCTTCATTAGGCAACCCCTTAAATGAAGCGGGTGTTTGTATGTATTGTAGTGATGAGCGAATCGAAGCGGCAATATTCGTGATTCGAAGGCAGCGCGGACTCGTGATTATTCGTGCGTCACTGCAAGTTTGAAATGCCTGTTTTTTTCAGCCAATCAGCATCAAAGGGAAGCCTGTGGGAACGCCTGCTGTGATGTAACAGCCCCTATACCTCCCCAGCAGTGATTGGCTGGCAGTGACATGCAGGGGAGCACCCAGGAATTTTTTCTAGGGGGGGGTCCGAAAATGAAAAGGGGGTGTGGCATCTTGTGGGCAGGGCTAATTTTGTGACACGCCCATATATGAAACATACTGCTGGAAGAGTAAAGTGCGGCGCGCTCAGCGCGCCGCGGCGAAAATAGGCCCCGCCCATTATTATAAGCCCCTCCCATATCTAATAGGCCACTCCCAACATACACTAAAGCTGAAATATGGTTGAGGCCCAGTTCTATACATCATATGGAGAGGGGAGGACGTGTCCTGGCTGCACTGCCTGCTTCACATTACACAATATGCAACAGCAGGCTACAGCCAGGAAGATCCTCTGCTCTCCTCCCTCCCCAGATCCTGCTCAAAGCCTGTGCGTCCCCCCCCACCATCTGCCACCTGCCTGTGCCCTGCTGACCCCCTTTGGTCATCCTCACCCAGCTCTGAATCCTCCTTCTGTAAATGGCAGAGGGAGGAGCCGGAGCATCTCCTCTCCTACACAGCGCCCCATACCTCTTACATCCAGTGATGTCACCTTTGTTGTAGACGTTCTCTTTCCTCATCTTCTCCATTCGGACCAGACCGCCATGAAGATTTTTCAGCCATCTCTCGTCTCTGCAGAGATACAAACAGACATTAGTTTCCCACATTTCTATCATCTTTACATCTTCTGAACACCTCATCCTGCCACCCCCAATACTTGTGCCCGCTGTGCTCCCCCAATACTATACTGCAGAAACTGTCCCCTGAAATTACTACTACCACACAGATAGTGCCCCCTACAACAGTTATTGGCACACAGTGCTCTAAAAAATAACTGCACCTACACTAATGATATTATGCCAGGGTGCCCCCCAAAAGTAACAGTGCTCCCCAAAATCCCACCAATAGAAATAATTATCTGCTAGACCACACTTAGTAGTAATGATGTCCCCATACTAGACATCATGTTCCCCATAGCCCCCCAGTAGTAGTAAAGCTCACAGTAACACCCCAGCTTAGTGCCCGCAGTTGAGCTAATGTCCCCATAATGTATACCAGTATAAAATACCCCTATATAGTGCCCCAGTAAATGCCCTCATAGTGCTCCTCTCCCCTATAGTGTTCCCCATAATATGCCCCTTCTTACTGCCCTTCACATCCCTTATAGTGCTCCTCTCCCCCATAACGTGCCAGTAAAAATTGCCCACTTAGTGCCAGATGCCATAGTGCCCCCTATAATTTACCAGTAAATAATGCCCCTTTAGAGCCACCAGATGCCCCCATAGTGCCTGCAAATGATGCCCCTATAGTGCTGCTCTGCCCTATAGTACCTCCCATAATGTGACAGAAAAAAATTACCCCTTAGTGCCAGATGCCATAGTGCCCCCCCATAATGTGGCAGTAAAAAAGTGACTCTTTAGAGCCACCAGATGCCCCCAAATGAGGCCCCTATAGTGCCACCACATGCCCCATAGTGCCAATCTCCTCTATCGTGCCCCCTATAATGTGCCAGTAAACAAAATGCCCCTTTAGAGCCACCAGATGCCCCATAGTGCCCCAAATTATGCCAATATAGTGCCAAATGCCAGTAAAGAAATGGCACAGTACAGGGCAGGGGGCACGGTACAGGACAGGGAGGCAAAGTACAGGGCAGAAAGCATGGTACAGGGCAGGAGGCACAGTACAGGGCAGGGGGCACGGTAGAGGCCAGGGAGGCACGGTACAGGCCAGGGGGGCACGGTACAGGCCAGGGGGGCACGGTACAGGCCAGGGGGGCACGGTGCAGGGCAGGGGGCACGGTAGAGGACAGGGAGGCAAGGTACAGGGCAGAAGGCACGGTACAGGGCAGGAGGCACGTTACAGGGAAGGAGGCACAGTACAGGGCAGGGGGCACAGTACAGGGCAGGGGGCACAGTACAGGGCAGGGGGCACGGTAGAGGACAGGGAGGCACGGTACAGGGCAGGAGGCACAGTACAGGGCAGGGGGCACGGTAGAGGACAGGGAGGCACGGTACAGGCCAGGGAGGCACGGTACAGGCCAGGGAGGCACGGTACAGGCCAGGGAGGCATGGTACAGGGCAGGGGGCAAGGTACAGGGCAGGGGGCAAGGTACAGGGCAGGGGGCAAGGTACAAGGCAGAAAGCACGGTACAGGGCAGGAGGCACGTTACAGGGCAGGAGGGCACGGTACAGGGCAGGAGGGCACGGTACAGGGCAGGGGGGCACGGTACAGGGCAGGGGGGCACGGTACAGGGCAGGAGGGCACGGTACAGGGCAGGAGGGCACGGTACATGGCAGGAGGGCACGGTACAGGGCAGGAGGGCACGGTACAGGGCAGGGGGGCACGGTATAGGGGCAGGAGGGCACGGTACAGGCCAGGGGGGCACGGTACAGGGCAGGAGGGCACGGTACAGGGCAGGGGGCAAGGTACAGGGCAGAAAGCATGGTACAGGGCAGGGGGCAAGGTACAGGGCAGGAAGCACGGTACAGGGCAGGAAGCACGGTACAGGGCAGGAGGCACGTTACAGGGAAGGAGGCACGTTACAGGGCAGGGGGCACGATACAGGGCATAAAGCACGATACAGGGCAGGGGGCACGATACAGGGCAGAAAGCATGGTACAGGGCAGGGGGCAAGGTAAAGGGCAGGAAGCACGGTACAGGGCAGGAGGCACATTACAGGGAAGGAGGCACGTTACAGGGAAGGAGGCACGTTACAGGGCAGGGGGCAAGGTACAGGGCAGAAAGCATGGTACAGGGCAGGGGGCAAGGTACAGGGCAGGAAGCACGTTACAGGGAAGGAGGCACGTTACAGGGCAGGGGGCAAGGTACAGGGCAGAAAGCATGGTACAGGGCAGAAAGCATGGTACAGGGGCAGAAAGCATGGTACAGGGCAGGGGGCACGTTACAGAGCAGGGGGCACGTTACAGGGCAGGGGGCACGGTACAGGGCAGGGGGAAAGGTACAGGGCAGAAAGCATGGTACAGGGCAGGGGGCAAGATACAGGGCAGGAAGCACGTTACAGGGAAGGAGGCACGTTACAGGGCAGGGGGCAAGGTACAGGGCAGAAAGCATGGTACAGGGCAGGGGCACGGTACAGGCCAGGGGGCACGGTACAGGCCAGGAGGGCACGGTACAGGCCAGGGGGGCATGGTACAGGGCAGGGGGGCACGGTACAGGGCAGGGGGGCACAATACAGGGCAGGGGGGGCACAATACAGGGCAGGGAGGGCACAATACAAGGCGGGGGGGCACAATACAGGGCAGGGAGGGCACAATACAAGGCGGGGGGGCACAATACAGGGCAGGGAGGGCACAATACAAGGTGGGGGGGCACAGACTGAGTGAGACTTACCATTTTTTCTTGCTCCAGCAGGAGGTCGGTCGGCCGGCTGGATGGCTGTGCTGGGCCGGCTGGAGCGAGGTGTGATGGCGGGACCGGCCGGGGGAACTCGGGGAAGGACTGGCAGAGTCACATGGGCTCTGCAGCCGGGCTCTCTGCTTGAAATTATTGGTGGAGAAGCAGCTTCCGCCCTCTGCTTCTCCACCAATGAGATAGAAGATTGTAGCAGCGCAGAGGAGAGGTAGGAGAAAAACCTCTCTCCCCTCTCCTCCATAGCGCTGCCGCCTGCCGCCGCCCGCAGTAAGGATCAGGGCCGCGCCGCCTGTGGCGATTGCGGTGCGGCCCTGAAGCATTAAAAAAAAAAAATTTCTTTATCGTTCTAGGGGGGGTCCAGACCCGCTGGACCCCCCCTGTGGGTGCGCCCCTGGTGACATATGACCTAAATTTATATAAGGTAGGGACCTGCAGCATCAGCCTCATTGTGCTTTGGGAAGGAGAAGACACAGACAGTGTTAGCTAGTGTAGTGTGTGCAGCAAGCAGTTAGTTAGGAGTTAGGTTAGGAAGCCCCAACAGTCTTTTTAAAGACTATACTCTGAAGAACAGTATACAGTATATACTGTAAGCCTGTATTCTGTGTAGGATAGGAAGCACCAACATTCTTTTTAAAGACTAATTGATTCTGTGAGAAAAATTCAGTATATGCTGTAAGCCTGTATTCTGTGCAGAGCTGTGCCTGGTACACCTTGTCCAGCCACATAGCTCAAACTATACATATGTAAACTGATATATTCCTGTGCATGACTGTGCAGTGACTAGGGTATACATTTCATCAGCCTGCTATATACCTCAGTCTATAGATACCGTATTGATCTGTAGATTCTAGTTTTATTTGCGCAAACTGCGTACATTTTTTTTTGGATAGGTCTGAAAATAATTTTACCTGCATATCTATCTATATTGTCCGTTGAATTTTACTGCTCTGTTACACACGGTGCAGTGAGTTGGGAAAAAAATTGCATCAGCCTGCTATATACCTCACAGTCTATAGATACCGCATTGATCTGTAGATTCCAGTTTTATTTGCGCAAACTGCGTACATTTTTTTTTGATAGGTCTGAAAATAATTTTACCTGCATATCTATCTATATTGTCCGTTGAATTTTACTGCTCTGTTACACACGGTGCAGTGAGTTGGGAAAAAATTGCATCAGCCTGCTATATACCTCACAGTCTATAGATACCGTATTGATCTGTAGATTCCAGTTTTATTTGCGCAAACTGCGTACATCTTTTTTTTGATAGGTCTGAAAATAATTTTACCTGCATATCTATATTATCTGTTGAATTTCACTGATCTGTAATACACGGTGCAGTGAGTTGTGAAAAAAAATTCATCAGCCTGCTATATACCTCACAGTCTATAGATACCGTACTGATCTGTAGATTCCAGTTTTATTTGCGCAAACTGCGTACATCTTTTTTTTTTGGGATAGGTGTGAAAAATAATATTACCTGCGTATCTATATTGTCCGTTGAATTTCACTGATCTGTAATACACGGTGCAGTGAGTTGGGAAAAAAATTTCATCAGCCTGCTACATACCTCACAGTCTATAGATACCGTACTGATCTGTAGATTCCAGTTTTATTTGCGCAAACTGCGTACATCTTTTTTTTTTGG
Source organism: Rhinella marina (assembly GCA_900303285.1). Taxonomy (NCBI): domain Eukaryota; kingdom Metazoa; phylum Chordata; class Amphibia; order Anura; family Bufonidae; genus Rhinella; species Rhinella marina. The sequence goes on along the minus strand of ONZH01027486.1, from coordinate 23,768 downwards.
GATAGGTGTGAAAAATAATATTACTGTCAGGTCTGGTCACCGGAGAACATAGGTTTCTATGTTTTGCTTGGTATTCTGAGTTTTTGTGTGTTTCTGTTTAGTGCCTACGCCTTGCCTTTAACCATGTTCACACTGTGGGTTGTTTTGGAGCCAACGCCCATCTTCATGTTTGGTTTGTCTACTTGGGGTTAATACTCAGGTGCTGGGCTGAGTGGCTTCTCTGAATCTGGTCCATTCAGAACCTGGGGGTGGGATATCTTCCTGCATTTATACCTACCTTCCTCTCTGCTCTTTGCCGGTTTTTGCAAATCCTTGCTTTACCTGCTTGTGCGTTTGTATTTTTTGTATCCTGACTGCTTATATTTGACCCTTGGCTCGTACCTGACTACTCTACCGTCTTCCGATTTTGTACCTACGTTATCTCTGGTTTTCTGACGCGGCAAGTTGACTACTCTTCTGTGTTTTGTTTGTCTCTGTTTGTTGTCCCTTTTCCCTGCACCTTAGTCAGAGTAATTGCAGTCCTCGTGGTTGTCGCCGTGTCGCCTAGGACATGGAGGCAAGTAGGCAGGGACAGGGGTTGGGGAGAACTCAGGGATCACATCTCCCTTTTCTGTGTACCCCAACCTTGACAATTACCTGTGTATCTATATTGTCCGTTGAATTTCACTGATCTGTAATACACGGTGCAGTGAGTTGGGAAAAAAATTTAATCAGCCTGCTATATACCTCACAGTCTATAGATACCGTATTGATCTGTAGATTCCAGTTTTATTTGCGCAAACTGCGTAATTTTTTTTTTGTGATAGGTGTGAAAAATAATTTTACCTGCGTATCTATACTGTCGTTGAATTTCACTGATCTGTAATACACGGTGCAGTGAGTTGTGAAAAAAATTTCATCAGCCTGCTATATACCTCACAGTCTGTAGATACCATATTGAATCTTTACAATTATAATAATATAATACTGCTACTGTGCACATGGAGAACCCCAGGGTCAGGGGGAGAGGGGGAAGAGCTGGGAGAGGTAGAAGAGGTGGTCGTGGAGGGAGAGGTGGGAATCGTGGTGGTGCTGTGGTCAGCGGTGATGACCGTGGTGTGCGTGGTGACACAGTGCCGGCTGCTGTGGGTACAGTGGAAACACGTAAGGTCAGGGTGCCTGGTCAACTCCAGAAGTTGGTAGGGCAGCGTCCTAAAACTCTGACAGACCCCAAACAACAACAGGAGGTGGTTCAGTGGATTGCAGAGAGCACGTCCAGCCACGTTTCATCTGCCCCCTCATCCAGCCAGTCGACTTCTCTGAGCCAGGGTGTCTGTCCTCCAACTCGCCCTCCTTCTCCCCAGCCAGAACCCTCTAGGGGTATGTCCCACGGACAAAATTTATCCATGGAATTCTTCAGCCACCACTTCCCTGATGTGCCAGTGGACGAGCTGCTATGCCCTGATTCTCAGGACCTTTTGCTGTCTCCAGGTTATGAGAGTGGGGAGTTAGCAGTGGCGTCTGAGGAGCTGGTGGAAGATTACAACGAGACACTGTTGTCGGAGGTAGTTGTCAGGGACGTCACTGTGGAGTCTGAGGAAGACCTGGGGGATGATGAGGGGACAGATCCTACTTGGGTGGATGAGGCAACTGGAGGCAGTGGTTCAGACTGTGAGACGACATCAGCACCACAAGCTGTTGAGAGAGCCAGAGGGCTGCGACAAGGGAGAAGCCAGGGCCGAGTCACTACTTCCCCAAGTGCTCCTAGAGGTCACGCTCCAGCCCGTACTATGCGCCACTCCTTAGTTAGGGAGTACTTTAAGGATGATGAGGCCGATCCTCGTTTGGCGGTGTGCAAGCTGTGCCACACGTCAATGAGCAGGGGTTCAAAACACAACAACCTGACCACTAGTAGCCTGCGCAAACATTTGGAGAGAAAACACCCCACCAAATGGTTTGCACTTCTGTCAGCTGGTGACGTTGACACAGTTAGTCCAGCAACTGTGTCTCGTCCAAGCCAGGACGTTGCAGCCTCCAGCCCCGAAAGGACCCCTCCAGCTCCATCTCCCTCCCTCTCCTCCACTCATGTGTCCCAGTGCGGCGTTCAACTGTCTCTACCGCAGACATTTGAACGCAAGCGCAAGTACGCAGCCACCCACCCCCATATGCAAGCTCTAAATGTGCTGATTAGTTTGGAAATGTTGCCGTACAGGCTTGTGGAGACAGAATCCTTCCGCAACCTTATGGAGGCGGCAGCCCCCCGTTACTCTGTCCCCAGCCGACACTATTTTGCCCAATGTGCCGTCCCCGCCCTGCACCGGCATGTGTCTGAGAACATCGCCCACGCTCTCAAAAATGCGGTTTATGGTAAAGTCCACATGACCACAGATACGTGGACGAGTACCGGTGGCCAGGGACATTACATCTCCCTCACGGCACATTGGGTCAATCTGGTGGAGGCTGGGTCAGAGACCGATCGTGGGGCTGCACATGTGCTACCCACACCACGAATTGCGGGACATAGTTCCGTCTGTGTGTCTCCGGCACATTATGCCTCAACCTCCTCCTCCACCTCCCCCTCCTCCAAAGTGGCAGTGATGCCCCAATCGTCAAGTCTCATTTCCTCGATGGCCAGCAGTTTCAGCACTGTGGTAGGGAAGCGGCAGCAGGCAGTCTTGAAACTGCTGAGCCTGGGGGATAAGAGGCACACGGCTGAAGAGCTCTTACAGGGCATCAGGGGGCAGACCAATGTGTGGCTGGCACCGCTGAACCTTCAGCCAGGAATGGTGGTCTGCGATAATGGGCGTAACCTGGTGGCGGCTCTGCATCTTGGTGGGCTGACTCACGTGCCATGCATGGCCCACATGCTCAACTTGGTGGTCCAGCGGTTCCTCAAGACCTACCCCCAGTTGAGTGAGTTGCTCACCAAGGTGCGGCGCATATGCGCCCATTTTCACAAGTCCACCACCGATGCTGCGACCCTCAGGACTATGCAAGGGCAGCTACAACTCCCTGTTCACCGGCTGCTGTGTGATGTTCCCACGCATTGGAATTTGACATTACACATGCTAGCCAGGGTGTACCAACAACGCAGGGCAGTTGTAGACTGCCAGCTGATCCCCCGAGGTGGTAGTCAGGCCAGTCAGCTTCCTCATGTCTATGCTGAGGAGTGGACGTGGATGGCTGGCATCTGCCAGGTCTTAGGACCCTTTGAGGAGGCAACAGAGATGGTCAGTGGTGATGCACACATCATCAGTGTCACCATCCCTCTGTTGTGCCTCATCCAGAACTCCTTGAGGAACCTAAGATCTGAGGATTCAGCAGTGTCACAGGAGGCGGGGGAAGACAGTGACATTGAGAGCACCCTGTTGTCAGTTTCGCAGCGCGAAACTGAGGAGGAGGCTGAGGAGGAGAAAGAAACTCTTGGCCACCATGCATCAGGGGGTGATTCCATGCTACCTGTTGAGCGGGTATGGGCGGAGGAGGATGAATTGGGGTCGGAGGAAGGGGGGGAGGAGGAGATGGAGAGTCCGCTAAGTGAGGAGGCTGAAGGCTTGCGTGTTGGCACAGTAGGGCACATGGCAGACTTTATGCTTGGCTGTCTTTGTCGTGATCCCCGGGTCAAGAGGATACTGTCCACGAATGACTATTGGGTATACACCCTCCTTGACCCACGCTACAAGAACAACTTTGCCCAACTTATACCCGTGGAGGAAAGGAGCACCCGAGTCACTTTCTACCACAAGGCCCTGGTTCAGAAACTGCTACAGGCCTTTCCAGACCAGTCAAGCAACAGGGGGCGGACTGCAGTGGCTGAAGTTGGAGAGGAGAGGAGGGGGAAAGTCAGTGTAGGCGCCAAGGGCAGGGGTACACTATTCCATGCTTTTGCGAAGTTTCTTAAACCCCAGTAAGACAGTATGACACAGCCACAGGGCAGGCAGAGCAGGGCGAAACAGTACCGCAAGATGGGGAGGGAGTATGTCACGGACCAGACCAACGTCCTGACCAATAACTCCACTCCATATAATTACTGGCTGGCCAAGCTGGACAGGTGGCCAGAACTTGCGCAGTACGCTCTTGAGGTGCTTGCCTGCCCTGCTGCAAGTGTACTGTCTGAAAGGGTTTTTAGTGCCGCCGGGGGTATCATTATGGACAAACGGACGCGCCTGTCCACCGACAACGCCGACATCCTCACGTTCATCAAGATGAACAGGTCATGGATATCCCCCCAGTTCTCATTCCCACCTCAGGCTACCTCCTAAATTGCTTGCTTTCCTCCTCCTCCTCTTCATCTGAGTTGCATATGCAACAATTTTTCAGGAAAGTCATCCGGCTTCCTACTAACAATTTTTCAGGAAAGTCATCCGTCTTTCTACTAACAATTTTTCAGGAAAGTCATCCGGCTTTCTAAAAACAATTTTTCAGGAGTCATGCGGCTTTGTAACCAAATTTTTTATGAAAGGCCATGGGGTTCTATACACACAGTGCTGATGGAAGCCCATCAGCCTTTCTAAACACAATGCCCACTGCCTCTCCCAAGCGGTTGTGGTGCTGATGTTGCCTCACACTTAAAATTGATCTGTTCCGCTCTCTTCCTCGGGCTGTCTGCGGAGAAGACGGACGCTCCGAACCGATATCATGGCGGCTCTCCGGCCCCTCATTAAGCCCAGGATCGTCAAGAAGCGGACAAAGAAGTTCATCCGCCACCAATCAGACCGTTATGTAAAGATTAAGCGTAACTGGCGTAAACCCAGAGGTATTGACAACAGAGCCCGCAGGAGGTTCAAGGGGCAGATCCTGATGCCCAACATTGGGTACGGTAGCAACAAGAAGACCAAAGACATGCTGCCCACAGGGTTCCGCAAATTCCTGGTCCACAATGTCAAGGAGCTCGAGGTTCTGTTGATGAGCAACAAGTCCTTCTGTGCAGAAATCGCCCACAACGTCTCCTCAAAGAACCGAAAGACCATTGTGGAGAGAGCGGCACAGCTCGCCATCAAAGTGACGAACCCCAACGCCAGACTGTGCAGCGAAGAGAACGAATAAATATCTCTGTGGTTATTTGTGCTAAATAAAAGTTAAATAAACACAAAAAAAAAATTGATCTGTTCCTGTGCCTGATCCACCCAAGTTGAATCTGTCCCATCATGAGAAAGTCCCCCCAAGGAGTCCACACTGTAACTTGCTTCACTTTCAACTACCTCACCCGCCGACACCTGTGTCTCGCCATTGTCCACCACCTCCTCAGACAACACTGGTAAATTCCCACTGTCAGCACACGGAGACTGCAAAAGGTCTTGCGAATTGGGGCAGAGAATGTTCTGGGGTAGCACATCAGAGAAGGGGTGACTATGGGGTTCCAGGGAGTACGTGACCACATGCAATCTCCATTCAAAAAGTCATACTGAGGCTCACCACTATGCTTTACACTGCAATCTTATTGAAAGACAGACAATCAAGGGTTCACCGCCAGGTTGTCAGGCAGCATTTTTAAGTGGGTCACCATTACCGTGTCCCTGAAAATTGCCTTGGGGTCATCACCAGACTATTGGCCAGATTTAGAAAAAATGGTGCAATTAGGGAGCCTTAGAGGCATCCCTACATGCTGCCCCTGGTGTTTCCTATCCATTTCCAAGGTGTTTCCATCTTTTTCTGAGGTTTTCACATGTTGGGGCAAACTTGACTGTGCAGAACCTTTGGCCCCTGCAAAAATATTCGGGTCTCCCATAGACTTTAATGGGATTCGTGATTCGGCTCGAACCCACGAATCCCGCGGAAAATTCGGGCCGAATTCCGAATCTCTGAATATTAATGTAATGTACATATAATGTATTGCCATAAAGTAGAATTAAGTTTTACATTTGCAGAGCTATGAGCTGATTCTCACAGAGGAACACATTGAAGTGGTAGAAAGAGGCATTGGAGAAGTTGCTCCTTACAAAGTCAGACATATGGGCATTTACTTTGTCATTGAAGCTGATAATGGCCTCATCCTGATGTGGGACAAAAAGACCAGCATCTTCATCAAGCTCAGTAAAGACTTTGAGGTAAAACTTTATTTTTCATCATTCCTCTCCTTTTTGGCACATGATGGACAATTTATATTTTGTTATAATAGCTTAAATTAATAGTTATACTGTAAAAAAAAATTATATATATATATATATGTGTGTGTGTGTTCTACAGGGTCATGTTTGTGGTCTGTGTGGTAATTACGATGGAAATGGTAACAATGACTTCACCACAAGAAGTCTTGCTGTCGTTGAAGATGTTATTGGATTTGGAAACAGCTGGAAGAATTCACCATCATGCCCTGATGCCAAACAACCCAAAGATGCTTGCAGTGTCAACCCATACCGGAAATCCTGGGCACAAAAACAATGTAGTATCATCAACAGTAAAACCTTTGCTGCTTGCCATGCTCAGGTATGGGGCCACTGTTATTACATTAATTTACTTTCTTACTGTAGTTTTATATTTAGTTATTTTCCTTTTAGATTACATTTAGGCTTGCCAGAAACATTAGTTAAACTCATCTAAACCCACCAAAGTTGGGTTGGATTGATGACCATTTAATCCATGAGTCCATGAGTCTTCCTTGATAGCAGATGTTGGGGGGTGGGGGTGGATTGGGAATGTGTAATTTAAATTCCCAGTTTGATTGGAGATAAGCTCCTGATAAACAGATGTATTTCACAATTGAAATAAACAGAACCATACATATTTATGATAGACTTATGGGAACTATTTGTTTGGCCACTTGTATGGCCATCTTCAGACTCTTCAATTCAACACAATGTAGGTGTGCACATAATAGAACGCATAGCTTTACAATATTCCACATATAATTATTAATTAGGAAGAATAAGTTATGTATTGTTATTGACTCTGCAGGTTGACCCCTCCAAGTATTATGATGCTTGTGTCACCGACTCTTGTGCTTGTGATTCTGGTGGAGACTGTGAATGTTTCTGTACAGCAGTGGCAGCCTACGCTCAAGCATGTGTAGAATCTGGGGTCTGTGTTTCCTGGAGATCTCCAAACATCTGTCGTGAGTACCCTAATTATACATGATGCCAAGTTTTGGATCACTTGTGATTAAGGTCATATTTTTTGTGTTGACCACATTTTTACAATGTTTATACTAACCATGACTTTTGCTTTACCATCCAGCTATTTTCTGTGATTATTACAACCCTGAAGGAAAATGTGAGTGGCACTACAAACCTTGTGGAGCTCCTTGCATGAAGACCTGTAGGAATCCAAGTGGGAAATGTATGCATGAGCTATCTGGCTTGGAAGGTATGAGAATGTCTTCCATTTCAAGAACGGTCTAATTGAAATTGATTCAAATGGGATAATTAACAAAATATAATTTATTCCATTAAACTGATCACAGAAACTTGTTGGCCAAACATTAGGCCAAGTGTCTAAAGGCATTAGGCCAGCCTCCAGTCTAAACTCTATAAGTGTACATTTTCAGTCAACAGGTTTATGCATACTTTTACAAAGGACAGCTTTGACACTGCTTATCTCCAGGATGTTTGATTTCTTCAGCTATTTCCAGGTTCCATAGAAAGCAGATCATAGGAGAATCCATTGGGAATTGGTAGTATCTGCCAGCTAATATTTAATCTCTATGTTCATCACTAACTACCTGGTGAAGCATTGGTGCCAAACTGATCTGATTTTAATGTCATTTGACATGACTCTTGCTTTCTTCGGACCTTTTAGGATGCTACCCAAGTTGCCCAGCAGATAAACCATTCTTTGATGAGGATGACATGGAGTGTGTGGCCCAATGTGGCTGCTATGATGATGAAGGAAATCATTACAAACTTGGACAACTCGTACCTTCCAAAGAGAATTGTGAGATTTGGTGAGTGATCTGGCTGACAGTTCATAAAGTGTAAGATGTCATATCCCTGTGGAAATATATAGAGACATATAGGACATGAGTCCTATTTAATATAAGTACTATAAAACTCTATGTTAATGTAAACCCTAAAATATAGAATGGTGACCTTGTATTGTGCTGTTGGATCACCATTCCTAAAATAATCTCACTTCATCACTGATATTAAATATCTAAAAACAATGCTAACTATAGTGAGTATACACACTGACATTGAAGACTTCATCTTGAATCTTTCTATCTACAGCACATGCAGTATGTCAGGAATACAATGCAAGTACCAGAAAGAAGGTAAGTGCTTGTATCAGGGCACAGAAATAATTTTAGAATAAATTTGGACCCAGCAGAGAACAATCAAAAGCATATAATTGATTACAACAATATTGCGTTGACTCTGATAATTACAGATTAAGTCCTAATTTGGTTAATGACACAGGCTTCCCATGAACATGTTAGCAAACCTTTGGGGGCTGCACAATTACTGGGTCACTGTAAAGCACTGAAGTTCACTGTAAAGCACCATTATGTATTTTTATTTTTAATCTGTTATGATTAAGTTCATAATACACAGCACATTTATAGTGACCAGAGTTCTAATTTTCTGATATGCAGCTCTAAATTCTATGATTATGGTCTGCCACCAGAGGGAGCTTAAGAGCTTACTACAATGTGACCTCAAAACTATAGCAGATTGCATTAATCTCTTAAGCTCCCCCTAGTGGTGACTGCTGACAGACAGAAAGTTGTGAATGAACTATATAGACTTTGAGCTATTTGTGAGAAAAACAAGGCTATAGCCACTAGACAGATATCATGATTATTTTGTTGATGTTTGAACAGTTTATTTATTCAGTTATGTCACATTGTTTACAATGTGCTAACAAATTCTGCTACTATATCATTCACGACAAGGCTACAGATCTTATTTACCTTACCTTCCACATATTTAAAGAGCAAATTCAAAGCTAGCCATTAAAGATGTCAGTATGCTTGTTTGGAATCGGACGGAGCACAATATACAAAGATCACTTTAGAAGCTAACGTTTTATTATAGCAAACCAAGACATTAACTTAAATCAATTTTGAAAGAGGCAAATGTATAGCCAAAACATTGCATTTGCTGGAATGCAGATGATGGATCAAAAGACTTCACTTTCTTTTCACATTTTCAAAAAGTGCTTCCCTTTTTTTCATATTTTATTAAGCTAGCTCCAATTAGGTGGTGCATCATACTTCTTTGGAGTCCTGTATTTCTGTTTGTATGTTATTTCTTCATATGTTTTAAGTGTTGCTAAATATCTTTCTGCCTTTTTTTTTTAAAGCGTGCCATTGTGAATACCAGGGTACGATGTACAATTACAATGATGTTATCTACAACACTACTGATGGCATTGGAGGCTGTATCACTGCTATCTGCAAGGAAAATGGCATTTACAGAGAAATTTGGGATTGTCATGTTTCTATAACCACTCCCTTTACATTTACCTCCACACCTCTCCCTACCACTACTACAGGTACAGTTCTATAAACTGTAAAAAGGTCATAGTCAAAACACAGAATGATCTTCCACATAATATCCATGCTGAACTGGTGTGAACTGGTATGTTTAGAATGGGTTAAAAGTGAAAAAAAAAGTGATTTGATTTTTACTTTGTTTTCTGGGCAGTTGGTCTACAAATTTTCACACAAAGTTATAGCTATATTTTATTTATTCTCATTCAATGTATCCTTTTTTCGTTCTATAGGAAGAACAGTAACTCCGACTACAATATGTGTGAAAGAGGTCTGCCAGTGGTCACAATGGTTTGATGCTAGTTACCCTAATGTAGGAAAGAATAATGGAGATTTTGAAACATTTGAAAATATAAAAGCTAAAGGTTTTTCCCTATGTAATCATCCAAAAGATATTGAATGCAGAGCTGTAGCATTTCCTGACGAGCAATTAGCAGACCTGGGACAAAATGTACAATGCAATGTGTCCTTTGGACTGATCTGCCTGAATAAAGATCAGATGCCATCTATCTGCTATAATTATGAAATCAGAGTTAAGTGTTGCAGCTTTGAATGGTGTGATATACCAAGTACACCACAAACAACTGAAACACCTAAGACAGCTGTTTCAACAACTGAATCTACCACAGCTATTACAACTCCAGTGCCACCAACTACAACAGGAACTACAACTGCAACCGCAAGTACGACAGAATCAACTACAACTGAGACTCCAAAGACTACAATTTCCACTACTTCAATAACTGAAACAACTAGTATTACAACTACCCCAGTGCCACCAACTACAACAGGAACTACAACTGCAACCGCAAGTACGACAGAATCAACTACAACTGAGACTCCAAAGACTACAATTTCCACTACTTCAATAACTGAAACAACTAGTATTACAACTACCCCAGTGCCACCAACTACAACAGGAACTACAACTGCAACCGCAAGTACGACAGAATCAACTACAACTGAGACTCCAAAAGACTACAATTTCCACTACTTCAATAACTGAAACAACTAGTATTACAACTACCCCAGTGCCACCAACTACAACAGGAACTACAACTGCAACCGCAAGTACGACAGAATCAACTACAAATGAGACTCCAAAGACTACAATTTCCACTACTTCAATAACTGAAACAACTAGTATTACAACTATCCCAGTGCCACCAACTACAACAGGAACTACAACTGCAACCGCAAGTACGACAGAATCAACTACAACTGAGACTCCAAAGACTACAATTTCCACTACTTCAATAACTGAAACAACTAATATTACAACTACTCCCGTGCAACCAATTACAACAGAAACTACAAGTAGAACCAGAAGTACAACAGAATCAACTACAGCTGAGACTCCAAAGACTACAATTTCCACTACTTCAATAATTGAAACAACAACTAGTATTACAACTACCCCCGTGCCACCAACTACAACAGAAACTACAAGTAGAACCAGAAGTACAACGGAATCAACTACAACTGAAGCTCCAAAGACTACAATAACTGCTACTACAACAACTGAAACACCAATTACTATTATAACATCTACCCCAATGCCGCCAACTACAACAGAAACGACAACCACAAGTACAACAGAATCAACTACAACTGAGACTCCAAAGACTACAATAACTATCACTACTACAACTGAAACACCAACTACTTCAACAACAATTTGCACACCAATATGCAAGTGGTCACGTTGGATTGATGTTCACACTCCTACTTCTGAAATTGATGGTGGAGATAAAGAAACCTTTGAGAACATACTGGCTCAAGTCAAAAATATCTGCAAGATTCCAATAGATATTAAGTGCATGGCTAAAAATGCCCCAGACATTAGTATTGATAATGTTGGACAGTTAGTTCAATGTGATTCTAATGTTGGTATGAGGTGCCAAAACCGTGGCCAAACTACAAAAGATAAACAATGTTATAATTACCACATAAAGGTTTTATGCTGTGACGATTACAGCCATTGTAGTACAACTCCTCCACAGACAACTTCTACCACTAACTTCATTACAACCACAACTAGCCCAGTGCCACCAACTACAACAGAAACTACAACCACAAGTGCAACAGAATCAACTACAGCTGAGACTCCAAAGACTACAATTTCCACTACTTCAATAACTGAAACAACAACTAGTATTACAACTACCCCCGTGCCACCAACTACAACAGAAAGTACAAGTAGAACCAGTAGTACAACGGAATCAACTACAACTGAGACTCCAAAGACTACAATAACTGCTACTACAACAACTGAAACACCAATTACTATTATAACATCTACCCCAGTGCCGCCAACTACAACTGAAACTACAACCACAAGTACAACAGAATCAACTACAGCTGAGACTTCAAAGACTACAATTTCCACTACTTCAATAACTGAAACAACAACTGGTATTACAACTACCCCCGTGCCACCAACTACAACAGAAACTACAAGTGGAACCAGAAGTACAACGGAATCAACTACAACTGAGAATCCAAAGACTACAATAACTGCTACTACAACAACTGAAACACCAATTACTATTATAACATCTACCCCAATGCCGCCAACTATAACAGAAACAACAACCACAAGTACAACAGAATCAACTACAACTGAGACTCCAAAGACTACAATAACTATCACTACTACAACTGAAACACCAACTACTTCAACAACAATTTGCACACCAATATGCAAGTGGTCACGTTGGATTGATGTTCACACTCCTACTTCTGAAATTGATGGTGGAGATAAAGAAACCTTTGAGAACATACTGGCTCAAGTCAAAAATATCTGCAAGATTCCAATAGATATTAAGTGCATGGCTAAAAATGCCCCAGACATTAGTATTGATAATGTTGGACAGTTAGTTCAATGTGATTCTAAGGTTGGTATGAGGTGCCAAAACAGTGGCCAAACTACAAAAGATAAACAATGTTATAATTACCACATAAAGGTTTTATGCTGTGACGATTACAGCCATTGTAGTACAACTCCTCCACAGACAACTTCTACCACTAACTTCATTACAACCACAACTAGCCCAGTGCCACCAACTACAACAGAAACTACAACCACAAGTGCAACAGAATCAACTAGAGCTGAGACTCCAAAGACTACAATTTCCACTACTTCAATAACTGAAACAACAACTAGTATTACAACTACCCCCGTGCCACCAACTACAACAGAAAGTACAAGTAGAACCAGTAGTACAACGGAATCAACTACAACTGAGACTCCAAAGACTACAATAACTGCTACTACAACAACTGAAACACCAATTACTATTATAACATCTACCCCAGTGCCGCCAACTACAACAGAAACTACAACCACAAGTACAACAGAATCAACTACAGCTGAGACTTCAAAGACTACAATTTCCACTACTTCAATAACTGAAACAACAACTGGTATTACAACTACCCCCGTGCCACCAACTACAACAGAAACTACAAGTGGAACCAGAAGTACAACGGAATCAACTACAACTGAGGCTCCAAAGACTACAATAACTGCTACTACAACAACTGAAACACCAATTACTATTATAACATCTACCCCAGTGCCGCCAACTACAACAGAAACAACAACCACAAGGTCACCAGAATCAACTACAGCTGAGACTCCAAAGACTACAATAACTATCACTACTACAACTGAAACACCAACTACTTCAACAACAATTTGCACACCAATATGCAAGTGGTCACGTTGGATTGATGTTCACACTCCTACTTCTGAAATTGATGGTGGAGATAAAGAAACCTTTGAGAACATACTGGCTCAAATCAAAAATATCTGCAAGATTCCAATAGATATTAAGTGCATGGCTAAAAATGCCCCAGACATTAGTATTGATAATGTTGAACAGTTAGTTCAATGTGATTCTAATGTTGGTATGAGGTGCCAAAACAGTGGCCAAACTACAAAAGATAAACAATGTTATAATTACCACATAAAGGTTTTATGCTGTGACGATTACAGCCATTGTAGTACAACTCCTCCACAGACAACTTCTACCACTAACTTCATTACAACCACAACTAGCCCAGTGCCACCAGCTACAACAGAAACTACAACCACAAGTGCAACAGAATCAACTACAGCTGAGACTCCAAAGACTACAATTTCCACTACTTCAATAACTGAAACAACAACTAGTATTACAACTACCCCCGTGCCACCAACTACAACAGAAAGTACAAGTAGAACCAGTAGTACAACGGAATCAACTACAACTGAGACTCCAAAGACTACAATAACTGCTACTACAACAACTGAAACACCAATTACTATTATAACATCTACCCCAGTGCCGCCAACTACAACAGAAACTACAACCACAAGTACAACAGAATCAACTACAGCTGAGACTTCAAAGACTACAATTTCCACTACTTCAATAACTGAAACAACAACTGGTATTACAACTACCCCCGTGCCACCAACTACAACAGAAACTACAAGTGGAACCAGAAGTACAATGGAATCAACTACAACTGAAGCTCCAAAGACTACAATAACTGCTACTACAGCAACTGAAACACCAATTACTATTATAACATCTACCCCAGTGCCGCCAACTACAACAGAAACAACAACCACAAGGTCACCAGAATCAACTACAGCTGAGACTCCAAAGACTACAATAACTATCACTACTACAACTGAAATACCAACTACTTCAACAACAATTTGCACACCAATATGCAAGTGGTCACGTTGGATTGATGTTCACACTCCTACTTCTGAAATTGATGGTGGAGATAAAGAAACCTTTGAGAACATACTGGCTCAAGTCAAAAATATCTGCAAGATTCCAATAGATATTAAGTGCATGGCTAAAAATGCCCCAGACATTAGTATTGATAATGTTGGACAGTTAGTTCAATGTGATTCTAATGTTGGTATGAGGTGCCAAAACAGTGGCCAAACTACAAAAGATAAACAATGTTATAATTACCACATAAAGGTTTTATGCTGTGACGATTACAGCCATTGTAGCACAACTCCTCCACAGACAACTTCTACCACTAACTCTTTTACAACCACAACTACTCCCATGCCACCTACTACAGCAGAAACTACAACCACCACAAGTACAACAGAATTAACTACAACTGAGACTCCAAAGCCTACAATTGCCACTACTTCAACAATTGAAACACCAACTACAATTACAACTACCGCAGTGCCACCAAGTACAACTGAAACTACAGCTACAACCACAGGTACAACAGAATTAACTACAACTGAGACTCCAAAGCCTACTATAACTACCACTACAACAACAACAACTGAAACAACGACTACTACCTTCTTTACAACTACCCCAGTGCTACCAACTACAAAAGAAACTACAACCACAAGTACAACAGAATCAACTACAGCTGAGACTCCAAAGCCTTCAACCGCTACTACAACAACTGATACTATACCAACAACAAACTGCTTCTGCTACTATGATCACCAATACTTCTCCCCAGGTAAGTGTTTTCTATTCAATTTATTTGATTAATTATATGGTCACTGTTGTTTCTCACAACTTTGCATAAATTAATATAACAGACAAATGTAAGAAACATTATAGTACATCTTATCAAAGCCTATATATCTTGTCAATGCCTTGCTCTCCAATTATCAGCTGCTTTCTTCCTCCTCTTTCCTAAACTAACATTATTTCTTAATTCTTTGATATATCCCTTTTGTTAAAATCAATATTGGCTGTTATCTTACTGAATGATTAGATTATTTCATTCTATAAAAGCCAATAGAGAGGGGGGGCATGGACCAATAAGTTAGAGAGGAATGAGCATGATTCATCAGATTAAGGTCTCATGCACATAAACAAATTTTCTTTCCGTTCCGTTTTTTTTTTTTGTTTTTGTGGACCGTATACTGAACCATGTATTTCAATGGGTCTGCAAAAAACGGAAGTTACTCTGCATGCATTCCGTTTCCATGTGTCTGTATTTCGGTTCCGAAAAAAATAGAACATGTCCTATTATTGTCCATATTACGGACAAGGATAGGACTGTTCTATTAGGGGCCAGTTGTTCAGTTCCGCAAAATACGGAATGCACACGGGTGTCATCCATATTTTTTGTGGATCCTTTTTTTGAGGACCGCAACATACGACATGCATGAGGACATGCATGAGGCCTGAATAAGCTAATAGTAAGAGTCATATGTATTCTGCTCATTACTTCTCTATAATGTCCTATGCTAAACAATACCACAAAAAAATGGTAAACAATGCCACAAACATGATTATTTTGATACGGCGTCTAAAATGACAAACACGCTTTAAGCATACTGATAATTAAAGGTGCTTTCTTAAGTGACATTTTCGCCAACTCATAGCCACGTTTCCCATTAACATTTTCAATCAGTTTTGTTTTTTTTTTTCCCCCAGGTGAAATCATATATAAAAAAAATGATGCAGAAGGTTGCTCCTTCTATGCTTTGTGCAATGACTTTTGTGAAGCTCAAAGATACACTGTACCTTGCACAACTACAGTAACCTCAAGCACTGACTACAGCACAACTGTTGAACCCCCTACAACCTCAACAAGTCCCTCAACTACACTTGAAAATACAGTTTTCTCTTCAACTACAATTGTAACGGCTACTATCAAAGGCGGCTGCCCACCTCATAAGGTAACACATTGTGTTCAAATTCCATTGTCATTATTAATGTAAACGCTTTGGGTACTACACTCTTGTTTCCTTTTTTTTTTCAAATGTATATCTTAGGGCAAAAACGTCATCTGAACTCAACCTTAGAGCTCATTCACACGCAATTTGCGGAACGAAACGGGCGGCCCATTATAGAAATGCCTATTCTTGTCCGCAAAATAGACAAGAATTAGACATGATCTATCATTTTTGCAGGGCCACGGAACACATCTTTTGCGGCCCTATTGAAATGAATGGGTCCGCACCCAAGCCACAAAAAATGCGGCTCGGATGCGGAACCAAACCACGGTCGTGTGAACGAGCCCTTAAATAGATTGCATGAGATTAGATAATAGTAAGCTTTGTCTGCTATTGCAATTTGGCCCCATTCAAGGGAATTTTTCCCCTTAAGAAACCAACACTTGCCTAGAGAGGTGGATCATGAAATTACGTGCCTATGGGGTTGACTGTTTTAAACTTGATAATTGCAAGTCTTTAAAGGGTTTCTGTCACCACAATTTTCACTATTGAACAGGCTGACATTATACATAGGGAAATGTCACCTGAATTTAACTCTGCTATCCTTTTTTTTCAGTGAGCCCCCGCTCCTAAAGGCTCTGTTCGCCCACCTCATTCCACACCCTTCTACTCTAGATTGACAGGGCCAGGCCAGCATTGGTCTTCTACTGCTAGCCCTGTCTGTTGTGGAAATCTTGCGCCTGCGCCGTCCCATTCAGTATTCGGCGAAGGCATAGTGAGTGAAGGGCGCTTGCCAGCTGCCAGCTTCCTTACTGCGCCTGTGCCGAATATGTCCCAGTGCTCTCCGGAAGAGAAGACAGCTGGCATCGCAGAGAAGAAGGAGGAGAGTGCTGTGACATTGCTGGATCCTCCTATGTGGTAAGTATTTTCCTAATTGCCCAGCGCTATATTCCCACTGATACTACTAATAATCAAGGGGGCATTAGAAGAAACAACATAGTAACATAGTAGTAACATAGTTTACAAGGCCGAAAAAAGACATCTGTCCATCCAGTTCGGCCTGTTTTCCTACAAGTTGATCCAGAGGAAGGCAAAAAACCCCTGTGCGGTAGAAGCCAATTTTCCTCACTTTAGGGGAAAAAATTCCTTCCCGACTCCAATCAGGCAATCAGAATTACTCCCTGGATCAACAACAACCCATATCTAGTAACTATAACCTGTAATATTATTACCCTCCAGAAATACATCCAGGCCCCTCTTGAACTCTTTTACTGAACTTACCATCACCACCTCCTCGGGCAGAGAGTTCCATAGTCTCACTGCTCTTACCGTAAAGAATCCTCTTCTATTTTTGTGAACAAACCTTCTTTCCTCCAGGCGCAGAGGATGTCCCCTCGTCATGGTTACTGTCCTTGGGATAAAGAGATCATGGGAGAGATCTCTGTACTGACCCCTGATATATTTATACATAGTTATTAGATCTCCCCTCAGTCGTCTTTTTTCTAAAGTGAATAACCCTAATTTTGATAATCTTTCTGGGTACTGTAGTCCACCCATTCCAGCTATGACTTTAGTTGCCCTCCTCTGAACCCTCTCCAGCTCTGCTCTGTCTGCCTTGTTCACAGGAGCCCAGAACTGTACACAGTACTCCATGTGTGGTCTGACTAGTGATTTGTAAAGTGGCAGGACTATGTTCTCATCACGGGCATCTATGCCCCTTTTGATGCAACCCATTATCTTATTGGCCTTGGCAGCAGCTGTCTGACACTGGTTTCTGCAGCTTAGTTTGCTGTTCACTAAAATTCCTAGGTCCTTTTCCATGTCAGAGTTACCCAATGTTTTACCATTTAGTATGTACTGGTGACTTGCATTATTCCTTCCCATATGCATAACCTTACATTTGTCAGTGTTAAACCTCATCTGCCACTTCTCTGCCCAAGCCTCCAGTCTATCCAGATCCATCTGTAGCAGTGTACTGTCCTCTTCTGTGTTAATTACTTTACACAGTTTAGTGTCATCTGCAAAAATTGATATTTTACTGTGCAAGCCTTCTACAAGGTCATTAATAAATATATTGAAGAGAATAGGGCCCAATACTGACCCCTGTGGTACCCCACTAGTTACAGTGACCCAATCTGAGTATGTACCATTAATAAGCACCCTCTGTTTTCTATCACTGAGCCATTTACTTACCCACATACAGACATTTTCTCCAAGGCCAAGCATTCTCATTTTATATACTAACCTTTTATGTGGTACCGTGTCAAATGCTTTGGAGAAGTCCAGATATACGATATCCATTGATTCCCCGCGGTCAAGTCTAGAACTTACCTCCTCATAGAAACTGATTAAATTGGTTTGACACGACCGATCCCTCATGAAGCCATGCTGATATGGAGTTATTTGCTTATTTTCATTGAGGTACTCCAAGATAGCATCTCTTAGAAAACCTTCAAACAGTTTACCCACTACAGATGTTAAACTTACCGGCCTATAGTTCCCGGGCTCTGTTTTTGGACCCTTTTTGAATATTGGCACCACATTTGCTATGCGCCAATCCTGTGGAACACTCCCTGTCAGTATAGAGTCCTTAAATATCAAGTATAAGGGTCTGGCAATGACATTACTTAATTCTCTTAGGATACGTGGGTGTATGCCATCCGGTCCTGGCGATTTGTCTATTTTAATCTTTTTAAGACGCCCCAGTACTTCTTCCTGGGTCAGACAGGACACTTTTAAAGGGGAATTCACTTTTATATTCTGCATTTCATCTGACAGTTTATTTTCCTCAGTGAATACAGTGGAGAAAAAAATATTTAAGAGTTTTGCTTTCTCCTCATCGCTCTCTGCTACTCCCCGCTCACTACTCTGTAAGGGGCCGACACCTTCAGATTTATACTTTTTAGTATTTATATAATTGAAGAACATTTTAGGGTTAGTTTTACTCTCTTTAGCAATTAGTCTTTCAGTCTCTAGTTTAGCTGCTTTTATTTGTCTTTTACAGATTCTATTTTTTTCCTTATAGTTTTTCAATGCTTCCTTGCTCCCCTCCTGTTTTAGTGATTTAAATGCTTTCTTTTTGTCATTTATTGCTTTTTTTACAGTTCTAATTATCCACATTGGTATATAAAAACCACATTTGATATAAAAACCACTATACTAATAATTATTATGTTTATTAACACTACATCACTAGTGTTGAGCGAACATGTTCGGCCGAATATAGACCGAACACCGCATGTGCTCGAGCGCCATGCTTGAGTCCCCTCCCCGCACGCTAATTAGCCAATTGGCGTTCGGGAAGGTACTGGCATTCACTGTAATGCCAGTAGCCATGTTGGGAACGCGTCATCGGGTGCTATAAAGTACCCAGTGACATGTGACCGGCTCATACCGAGCCATGGACAGCTGCTGCAAGGAGGGACAGATAGTGTAGGGAGAGAAGAACGCTAGGCAGGGATAGTATTTCTTCTAAAAAGACCCAACCGTAACGAGGGACAGCTGCCGCCATCAGACTGCGAAAAGCATCAGTGTCCACAAGCAACATTTTCAGCGCCAGCAATTTGTAAAGGTGTGCATTTAGTGCTATGGCCTGTGGGTGGTTGGTTGTTTGGGTATTTATGCTTTCGTTCAAAGGCCTGGGGTATGGACATCTGTACGCTGCGCTGGGACACAGAAGTGGATGTGCTCGCTGATGGTGCTTGCGAGGGTCCAGGTGCAGGGCGGGAGGCATCTGGGCCTGCGTCTTGGCTAGTATGTGACACAGGGAAGAGGAGGCAGTGGTGTGACCCGCAGACACCGATTGTGGATCCAGGCGTTTGGCCCACCTATTAGGGTGCTTTGCTGTCATGAAGATCATGCTGGTGCTGGTCAGGTTGCTAGTGTTCATGCCCCTGCTCATTTTGGTACGACACAGGTTTCAAATGATAATTCTTTTATCTTACCAACTTGTTGGTGTGGCCTGCCTTCTCCCTTTTGCCACCCTTTAGGCCTCTTACAGCCTGTTGTGGTGCTGCGTATCCCTCCCCCTCTGTACTGCTGTCCTCGCTCAGCTTGCCTCCTTCCCATGTTGGGCCAGTGATTTCATTGTCCACTACTTCCTCTTCCTCTTCGGGAAGGAATATTGGCTTCTACCTCATAGGGGTTTTTTTTGCCTTCCTCTGGATCACCTTGCAGGATAACAGGCCGAACTGGATGGACAGATGTCTTTTTTCGGCCTTATAAACTATGTTACTATGTTACTATGTTACTTCTTCAATCTGGTCCTCATCCTGACAAGTTGATATTCAGTGCTGTTGACACTCATAAACATTTGCGGTTAGGGTCTGCTGCTGAGCTGACCGTGTAAAACATTTTGGGCGAGTGCCTGCTGCTGATCTGACCATGTAAAATATTAGGGCTCAGGGCCTGATACTACTTGTGCTTTATATACAAGTAAATATATGTTTCCTAACAATATTTCCTCTAAAATCAATGTTATATTTGGTTTGGGGGGTATTATTGTCATTCTGTAAAAGTGGCGTAATAGTCGGATCATCGTGAATATCAGCGACTTTGGAGTCCAAGATGTATCCAGACATCCATGCTGTTCCGTAACCATTTCTGTGGTGTTTCCACCATTTTCTGACGTTTCCATATGAACCAGACACCCTCCCCTCTGCAGATCGGGGGTGCCTGGTCTTCTCCCATTGACTTCCATTATACTCGGTTGCTCGGACGAGCACTCAAGCACCACATAGTGTTCAGCCAGAGCACCCGAGCACCCGAGTATTGCGGTGCTCGATCATCGCTATATATCACCCATATATATGTATATAAATAAGACACAAGTAAACAGTGAATATGTGAAAAAAGTAAAATGCGTAACTGCTATACTTACTATGAAACAAAGTAGAAGCCCTTAGCGTATATTGTTGATCAAAAATATGTCAGTCCCATTTACCAAACAACAAGGTGGCTTCTAACAGAAAGGACCTACTCTAACACAGGCTTGCATCCTACAAGAACCTCCAATACTCAAGTCAAAGGAGCATCCAACTATGGTGATATTCCTATTTAAAAGCACCAGGCAGGTGGGCGGGAGTGCTAGGTTCCTGTAGAGGATGCCTGTTTCCCTATATACATAGAACTAAACAAAGAATGAAACAGCACCTCCAGGTGAATAAGTAAAGGAGCAGGTGCAAGCTACCAAGGCTATTAAATATGGCTATTAAATCGGGGAACAGGCATCCTCTCCAGGAACCTAGCACTTTTTTCACATATCCACCTTTTACTTGTTTAATTAGATGCTTCGGTAATTAATAGTATAGAGGTTTTTATATAAAATATTGTTTCTTGTAATGCCTGCTTGATCATTGGTAGTATCAGTGGGAATAAAGTGCTGGCCAATTAGGAAAATACTTACCACATAGCAGGATCCAGCGACATCACAGCACTCTCCTCCTTTTTCTCTGCGATACCAGCTGTCTTCTCTTCCGGGGAGCACTGGGACGTATTCGACGCAGGCACAGTGAGGAAGTCGGCAGCTGGCGAGCACCCTTCACTTACTGCGCCTGCGCCAAATACTGGATGAGATGGCACAGGCGAGAGATTTCCATGCAGACAGGGCTGGCAGTAGGAGACCAATGCTGGCCTGGCCCTGTCAATCGAGCAGAAGTGAGTGAAATGAAGTGGACGAACAGAGCCTCTAGGAGCAGGTGCAACGCAACCCCCGCTCCTAGAGGCTAATTAGCATATAATAAAAGTTATAATTGCACAAAAACATGAAAAATGAATAGCAGAGTTAAATTCAGGAGGCATTTGCACATCTATAATGTCAGCCTGTTTAATAGTGAAAATTGTGGTGACAGAAACCCTTTAAACATTTTTGAAGAATTTGAAACCTTGAATGAATTTGGCATAACTAGGCTGAACTGAATTATGTGTAACGATTGTGTATTACTCTACTTTACTTTCTCCAGACTAATGAAACCTGGCTAATTAATAACTGTACAAAGGCAACATGTCATGGAAATAATGTGATTACTATAGAGACAGTGAGTTGCCCTAAACTGGAGCCATTGAACTGTGCTAATGGATTCCCACCTGTAAAGAAGATGAGTGAAGATGGATGCTGTGAATATTACGAATGTGAATGTAAGTTTTAAGAAGTGTTAATTTTAATGCATGTAATAAGGATCTGTTCGCCCCAGCATCCTGGGTTTTGTATATAATACAACCATGACAGCAATACCAGACCGGTTCTAGGATCCATATTTTATATTGTAGAGAATCAGAAGTTCTGGTATTTTTGACTGCATGAATACTTGCCATAAAAATTACTGGAAAACAGAAACTGCTGCAACAGACCTTTATTAATGCTAGTGTAAAAAGTACATAGATATTAAAAAAACTCACTTCTAATAGGTGTGTGCGGTGGATGGAGGGATCCTCATTACATCACCTTTGATGGAACCTATTACACTTTCTTGGACAATTGTACATATGTTCTTGTACAGCAGATCACTACCAAATATGACAACTTCAGTGTCCTTCTTGATAATTACTTCTGTAATGCTAAAGATGGTTTGTCCTGTCCACAGTCATAATATTAAATATTCTTTTTTACTTCTAATAGGTGTGTGCAGTGGATGGGGGGATCCTCATTACATTACCTTTGATGGAACCTATTACACTTTCTTGGACAATTGTACATATGTTCTGGTGCAGCAGATCACTCCTAAATATGACAACTTCCGTGTCCTTGTTGATAACTACTTCTGTGGTGCTAAAGATGGTTTGTCCTGTCCACAGTCAATCATGATCTACTATAAATCCAATGAAATTGTCTTGACACGTATGATGTTCAAAGGAAAAATGACAAACAGGGTAAGAGAACTATTAGTTATATTACTATATAATGTCCATTTTTAATTTTGGTGGTATATTTCTTAAACCGGGGATGCCCAACCTGGGGCCCTCCAGCTGTTGCAAAACTATAACTCCCAGCATGCCTGGACAGCCTACAGCTATTGGTATACAGCAGGGCATCATGGGAGTTGTAGTTTTATAACAGCTGGAGGGCTGCAGGTTGGGCATCCCTATCTTAAACCACCAATAAACACTGGAAACTCTCAAAATCATTCCGACTAAAAAATCATGAGCCATTTTTTGTATAGTTGATAAAACTAGTAATACTACACAGTAAGTAAAGCCTGAGGGTTGCATTTTGACTAACCTCATTTTAATCCTTTGTCTACAGATTAGGTTTAACCAAGACTGGGTAACTCCAGGGTTCACCAACAATGGCATTATTATAACCAGTTCTGGCATTAACATGAATGTGGAGATCCCAGAAATTGAAGCATTTATCTCATTCAGTGGATTGATCTTTGTTGTTAAGCTGCCATTCAGCAAATTTGCTTACAATACTGAAGGACATTGTGGTATGTCAACTGACCATTAACGTCTTTTAAAATTTTTATTTTTAAAAGTTGAGATATATTTGCCTAAAGCCTGTATTAGACCTTGTGATCATACAGGCTATTGTTGGGAAGGAAATGTTCCTTCCTGGCAATTGCCTGAACACTAATGAAGGGGACTGCTGCTATTACGTGCAGCGATTTCCTCCACAGCATAGGGAGGAGTGATCCTTACGCTATCACTCATTCCCATGTTGTCTAGCTGTTTGCTGGCAACTGATCATGATTA
>ONZH01027485.1:0-13016 GCA_900303285.1 Rhinella marina | reverse complement strand
TCAGACGGTGTGTATGAACACTACGTATATACAATTATTTTGCAAGAGAACGCAAAGTACAGGTGCCAATGAAAAGGCTTTTTTTTTTTATATATTTCTAGGTACACAGCCGTGTACTAACAGATCAGACGGTGTGTATGAACACTACGTATATACAATTATTTTGCAAGAGAACGCAAAGTACAGGTGCCAATGAAAAGGCTTTTTTTTTAATATATTTCTAGGTACACAGCCGTGTACTAACAGATCAGACGGTGTGTATGAACACTACGTATATACAATTATTTTGCAAGAGAACGCAAAGTACAGGTGCCAATGAAAAGGCTTTTTTTTTTTATATTTCTAGGTACACAGCCGTGTACTAACAGATCAGACGGTGTGTGTATGAACACTACGTATATACAATTATTTTGCAAGAGAACGCAAAGTACAGGTGCCAATGAAAAGGCTTTTTTTTTAAATATATTTCTAGGTACACAGCCGTGTACTAACAGATCAGACGGTGTGTATGAACACTACGTATATACAATTATTTTGCAATAGGAACGCAAAGTACAGGTGCCAATGAAAAGGCTTTTTTTTTATATATATATTTCTAGGTACACAGCCGTGTAACAAACAGATCAGACGGTGTGTAAAACACTACGTATATACAATTATTTTGCAAGAGAACGCAAAGTACAGGTGCCAATGAAAAGGCTTTTTTTTTTTATATTCTAGGTACACAGCCGTGTACAAACAGATCAGACGGTGTGTATGAACACTACGTATATACAATTATTTTGCAAGAGAACGCAAAGTACAGGTGCCAATGAAAAGGCTTTTTTTTTTTATATTTCTAGGTACACAGCCGTGACAAACAGATCAGACGGTGTGTATGAACACTACGTATATACAATTATTTTGCAAGAGAACGCAAAGTACAGTGCCAATGAAAAGGCTTTTTTTTTTTTATATTTCTAGGTACACAGCCGTGTACAAACAGATCAGACGGTGTGTTATGAACACTACGTATATACAATTATTTTGCAAGAGAACGCCAAAGTACAGGTGCCAATGAAAAGGCTTTTTTTTTTTTATATTTTCTAGGTACACAGCCGTGTACAAACAGATCAGACGGTGTGTATGAACACTACGTATATACAATTATTTTGCAAGAGAACGCAAAGTACAGGTGCCAATGAAAAGGCTTTTTTTTTTTTATTATATTTCTAGGTACACAGCCGTGTACAAACAGATCAGACGGTGGTGTATGACACTACGTATATACAATTATTTTGCAAGAGAACGCAAAGTACAGGTGTGCCAATGAAAAGGCTTTTTTTTTATATATTTCTAGGTACCACAGCCGTGTACAAACAGATCAGACGGTGTGTATGAACACTACGTATATACAATTATTTTGCAAGAGACGCAAAGTACAGGTGCCAATGAAAAGGCTTTTTTTTTTTTATATTTCTAGGTACACAGCCGTGTACAAACAGATCAGACGGTGTGTATGAACACTACGTATTTACAATTGTTTTGCAAGAGAACGCAAAGTACAGGTGCCAATGAAAAGGCTTTTTTTTTTTATATTTCTAGGTACACAGCCGTGTACAAACAGATCAGACGGTGTGTATGAACACTACGTACTATACAATTATTTTGCAAGAGAACGCAAAGTACAGGTGCCAATGAAAAGGCTTTTTTTTTTATATTTTCTAGGTACACAGCCGTGTACAAATAGATCAGACGGTGTGTATGAACACTACGTAATATACAATTATTTGCAATCGAGAACGCAAAGTACAGGTGCCAATGAAAAGGCTTTTTTTTTTTTATATATTTCTAGGTACACAGCCGTGTACAAACAGATCAGACGTGTGTAAAGAACACTACGTATATACAATTATTTTGCAAGAGAACGCAAAGTACAGGTGCCAATGAAAAGGCTTTTTTTTTTATATTTCTAGGTACACAGCCGTGTACAAACAGATCAGACGGTGTGTATGAACCACTACGTATATACAATTATTTTGCAAGAGAACGCAAAGTACAGGTGCCAATGAAAAGGCTTTTTTTTTTTTATATTTCTAGGTACACAAGCCGTGTACAAACAGATCAGACGGTGGTGTATGAACACTACGTATATACATTATTTTGCAAGAGAACGCAAAGTACAGGTGCCAATGAAAAGGCTTTTTTTTTTATATTTCTAGGTACACAGCCGTGTACAAACAGATCAGACGGTGTGTATGAACACTACGTATATACAATTATTTTGCAAGAGAACGCAAAGTACAGGTTGCCAATGAAAGGCTTTTTTTTTTTTTATATTTCTAGGTACACAAGCCGTGTACAAATAGATCAGACGGTGTGTATGAACACTACGTATATACAATTATTTTGCAGAGAAAGCAAGTACAGGTGCCATGAAAAGGCTTTTTTTTTTTTATATATTTCTAGGTACACAGCCGTGTTTACAAACCGATCAGACGGTGTGTAAAAACACTACGTATATACAATTATTTTGCAAGAGAACGCAAAGTACAGGTGCCAATGAAAAGGCTTTTTTTTTAAATATTTCTAGGTACACAGCCGTGTACAAACAGATCAGACGGTGTGTATGAACACTACGTATATACAATTATTTTGCAAGAGAACGGCAAAGTACAGGTGCCAATGAAAAGGCTTTTTTTTTTTTATATTTCTAGGTACACAGCCGTGTACAAACAGATCAGACGGTGTGTATGAACACTACGTATATACAATTATTTTGCAAGAGAACGCAAAGTACAGGTGCCAATGGAAAAAGGCTTTTTTTTTTTTATATTTCTTGGTACACAGCCGTGTACAAACAGATCAGACGGTGTGTATGAACACTACGTATATACAATTATTTTGCAAGAGAACGCAAAGTTACAGGTGCCAATGAAAGGCTTTTTTTTTTTTAATATTTCTAGGTACACAGCCGTGTACAAACAGATCAGACAGTGTGTATGAACACTACGTATATACAATTATTTTGCAAGAGAACGCCAAAGTACAGGTGCCAATGAAAAGGCTTTTTTTTTTTAATATTTCTAGGTACACAGCCGTGTACAAACAGATCAGACGGTGTGTGATGAACACTACGTATATACAATTATTTTGCAAGAGAACGCAAAGTACAGGTGCCAATGAAAAGGCTTTTTTTTTTTTATATTCTAGGTACAACAGCCGTGTACAAACAGATCAGACGGTGTGTATGAACACTACGTATATACAATTATTTTGCAAGAGAACGCAAGTACAGGTGCCAATGAAAAGGCTTTTTTTTTTTATATTTCTAGGTACACAGCCGTGTACAAACAGATCAGACGGTGTGTATGAACACTACGTATATACAATTATTTTGCAAGAGAACGCAAAGTACAGGTGCCAATGAAAAGGCTTTTTTTTTTTATATTTCTAGGTACACAGCCGTGTACAAACAGATCAGACGGTGTGTATGAACACTACGTATATACATTATTTTGCAAGAGAACGCAAAGTACAGGTGCCAATGAAAAGGCTTTTTTATATATTCAGGTACACAGCCGTGTACAACAATCAGACGGTGTGTATGAACACTACGTATATACAATTATTTGCAAGAGAACGCAAAGTACAGGTGCCAATGAAAAGGCTTTTTTTATATATTTCTAGGTACCACAGCCGTGTACAAACAGATCAGACGGTGTGTATGAACACTACGTATATACAATTATTTTGCAAGAGAACGCAAAGTACAGGTGCCAATGAAAAGGCTTTTTTTTTTTATATTTCTAGGTTACACAGCCGTGTACAAACAGATCAGACGTGTGTATGAACACTACGTATATACAATTATTTTGCAAGGAGAACGCAAAGTACAGGTGCCATGAAAAGGCTTTTTTTTTTTTTATATTTCTAGGTACACAGCCTGTGTACAAACAGATCAGATGGTGTGTATGAACACTACGTATATACAATTATTTTGCAGAGAACCCAAAGTACAGGTGCCAATGAAAAGGCTTTTTTTAATATATTTCTAGGTACACAGCCGTGTACAAACAGATCAGACGGTGTGTATGAACACTACGTATATACAATTATTTTGCAAGAGAACGCAAAGTACAGGTGCCAATGAAAAGGCTTTTTTTTTAAATATTTCTAGGTACACAGCCGTGTACAAACAGATCAGACGGTGTGTATGAACACTACGTATATACAATTATTTTGCAAGAGAACGCAAAGTACAGGTGCCAATGAAAAGGCTTTTTTTTTTATATTTCTAGGTACACAGCCGTGTACAAACAGATCAGACGGGTGTGTATGAACACTACGTATATACAATTATTTTGCAAGAGAACGCAAAGTACAGGTGCCAATGAAAAGGCTTTTTTTTTTTTATATTTCTAGGTACACAGCCGTGTACTAACAGGTCAGACGGTGGGTTTTTACACCTGGTATACAAAAAGGGTATTGCAGGCACACAGAACCCAGAACACTAGAGCCAAATAAACTATATTTAAAAAAAATAATAAAATTCACAGCCGTATTACTGCCAGATCAGATGGTGCATATACACACTAGGTATATAACAGGGTTTGCAGCCAAAAGAACGCAGAACAGTAGTGCCCAAAATATAGTTTTGTATGTAGCAGAGCACCTAATACACCACTAATGCCTCTCTCTGTCCCTACTCCAGCAGCTATCCCTGAATACAGCAACCGTTCTCTGCAGACTGTATATTGTAGTAAAGCTATCACTGTACTGCACTATAGTAACCCTGATAAGGGCTTTTAATCACGCTCCTGCCTGTCCAACAGCTAAAACCTATCTGTCCCTTCTCCAGCCTCTGTCCCTGACTAAGTTCACGCAGCATATGCGAACGAGCAGGAAGAGCTGAGTTTTTAATATTCGAGGTCACATGGTTTTTCCAGCCAATCCATGTAGACGCTGTTTTCGCGCTGCCAGCGTGCTCCGCGGGCCTGTCATACCCCCCCTGCATGTTGATTGGTGGAAAAAGAGCGCCAGGAAAGGTGGGAGGGGAAACGAATTCTAAGTGCGCCATCGCCGTTATACTCGATTGAAATCGAGTATGCCGAATAGCGTAGTATTCGATCGAATACCGGCTCGATCGAACACTACTCGCTCATCTCTATTCATTAATCCTCTCTCTAATCTCCATAGTCGTCTCACTGACATAAAACAAACTACATGGGCATTGAATCATATAAACAACAATCTGGCTCTACATGTGTAAAACCCTCTGATGTTATATATATGACCGGTATATGGATGAGTAAATGTATCTCCTTTGATCATATTACCACAATTACAACAATTGAGACATGGAAAATTACCCATTTTTCTGGGAGCCAAATACTGTTGTCTATCCATTTGTGTACCACCTATATCAGTTTTTAACCAATCATGCAGATTGGTATCCCTTCTATATGACATCAATGGAGGTATCTTAAATTCCAATATTGTGGGTAAACCTTTCTGTAGAATGTACCATTCTTTTTTCAATATCTCCGCTATTTTCCTGCTATGTTTACCATAGGTGGACACAAATGGAATCCTACGTACTTCATCATGTTTCTTCTGATTAGATTGCAAAGTAGATTTCCTCTGTATTGTCTTTACTCTATCACAAGCTTTTAACAATAATCTCATCTACCTCGATGAGCAAACCTCTCACACAGCTCATCAACACATTTATCAAATATGTGGTCATTTGATACTACCCTCCTCACTCTCAGAAGCTGACTCCAAGGGAGTGATTGTATCATCCATCGAGGGTGATTTGCTATCATACAATAAAACATTGTTCCTGTCTGTGGGCTTTTGGTATAAATCCGTGTTAATTGATCGTTCCTCTATATACACTCTGACATCTAAAAATTGTAGTTCCTTATTTAACACTGTTTTGGTAAACTGCAGACTAGAGATGAGCGAATCATCCAAAATTCGCTTTGCCGAATGTTCGTCGAATTTTTTAAAAGATTCGTACGAATACAAAGCTATTCAGTCGAAGCTGCGTACAAATCATTCGTTATTCTGTCGTGTTCAGCGAACATTCCCTTGAATACGTACGCCTGAGCATACAAAGTGCGTGCAAAGCTTTAGCGTATTATTGTCTAGGCTCGCACAAAGAATGAATATACAGTAAAAGTACGCTACTTGACTGAGTATGTACGCATTAGCGTACAAATTCTCAGATGCGTAGCATTAGCGTACAAATGATATAATGCGTACGTAGCGTTAGCGTACAAAGATTTTAGACGAATCTTCCGAAGCGAATCTGAAAATATTCCGATTCCCTTTGGTGTAAAAAATTTCCAAGATTCGTATCGAATCTACGAAGCGGCGAATAGATTCGCTCATCTCTACTGCAGACCAGGAACACCCATATTCAGATAATTGTGAAAAGATTCTAGTTCATCCAGTGTTCCACACCAAATCAAGAAAATGTCATCGATGTAGCCCCACCCAGCACAGGATCCTCTCCATAAATGTTGATTGATACATGAGTCTGTCCTCCACCTGCGTCATGAAGATGTTAGCATACGTAGGGACCACATTGGACCCCATCGCCGTACCACACCTCTGCTGATAGAAGGTGTACCCAAAGAGAAAATAATTTCAAGCGCCACATCGACGGCTCTTAGTCCATCATCATGCTCAATTGAGGTATACAATGAAACTATGTCAAATGAAACCAAATAGAAAGAATCAGGCAATCCCCCCTTCCTGGGGGATTTACCAGCCTCTTATGAGTCTTGGGGAGTATATATAACAAAGGGGTTATCGGGGTATTGTACCCTCAAATATTGTCCCAAGTCATCATCTATAAGATTGTCACCCTTCGCTTTCTCAACAATATCATTAATAACGCCCATAATCTCGTGTTTCGGGTCCATCCTCAGCACATCATAGACATCCTTATCTTCTAATTGTCTATGGACTTCCTTAATGTACTTTTCAATGTCCATAACGACCACCGCTCCCCCCTTGTCAGCAGGCTTCACCGTAATTGCTTTATTATTTTCCAGATTCTTCAGGACTTTCCTTTCCTGTTTTGACATATTTAACAATACATGATCACTATCTGATTCTCTCAATTGTGCAATCTGCTTGGTAACTATTTCAATGTAAGATTCAATAACATGGTTGTTCTGTGGAGGGGAGAATTTACTCTTTAACCTGAGATCAAGGCCATTCAAACATAATAAATTCACATCTTTATTCACATTTCTAGAATTATCAAAGTCATTAGAAAAAATCCCTTCAACCGTAACCTTCTAAAAAACCTTTGCATATCTAGTTCAATGACGAACCAGTCACTCAACTTGGGGCAAAATATTAATCCTCGACTCAATACCCTCACTTCATCCTCAGTCATTGTTGTGGAGGAAATATTAATAACTAGTGTTGGGCGAGCATGCTCACCCAAACATTGTATTTGGCCGAGCATGGCAGTGCTCGGTACATCACGGTGTTCGGCCGAACACATCGTGTGCTCGAGCGCCATGCTCGAGTCCCCTCCCCGTGCGTTTCTTGGCTGGTTTCTATGCAGCCAATCAGCGTGCAGGGCGGTAATGGCATTGACTGTAATGCCATAGCCATGTTGGCTACTGGCATTACAGTGATTGGCTGGCCGGGAAAGCGTCATCATGTGACCCGGCTCAGTCTGAGTCAGGGAGAGCTGCTGCAAGGAGGGACAGATAGTGTAGGGATAGAAATTGGCTAGGCAGGGATAGTTTTTCTGTTTAAACGACCCAAAAGTCCTTTTAAGGACTACTTTTATATCTGGCTGCAATATTTTTTTTTTTTTTGGGGGGGAGCAAAAATAGCACACGTTTACCTGACCTTAACACCACCTGCACAGCGTGTGCTGTATAATGTTTGTGTATCCCAAATACCTGACATCTGGTGTATTTTTTCCTGCCACTAATCAAGGCAAAATTACCTGTGCTGCATCTGCTGTATAACGTCTGTGTATCCTAAATACCTGACATCTGGTGTCATTTTTTCTGCCGCTAATCAAGGCGACATTACCTGTGCTATGTGTGCGGTATAACGTTTGTGTATCCTAAATACCTGACATCCAATGTATTTTTTTCTGCCGCTAATCAAGGAGACATTGCCTGCGCAGCGCCTTCTGTATAACGTTTGTGTATCCTAAATACCTGACATCCGGTGTCATTTTTTCTGCCGCTAATCAAGGCGACATTACCTGTGCTGTGTGTGCTGTATAACATTTGTGTTTCCTAAATACCTGACATCCAGTGTAATTTTTTCTGCCGCTAATCAAGGCAACATTACCTGAGCTGCGTCTGCTGTATAACGTTTTTGTATCCTAAATACCTGACATCCAGTGTAATTTTTTATGCCGCTAATCAAGGTGACATTGCCTATGCAGCGTCTGCTGTTTAACGTTTGTGTATCGCTGTTTAACGTTTGTGTATCCTAAATATTTCTGACATTCAGTGTAATTTTTCTGCTCATACACTTTAAAAAAATCTGCGCTACTGTACTTGTGACAAACTTGCATATATACTATTTAATATGTGCAAGGCGAGCAGTAAGGGACAGGGAAGTGGGCATGCTGCTAATGGTGCACACAGAGGCCATGGGTCTGGGCGCGGTGAAACTGTGCCTGCTGGCAGAGCACAAGAAACAAAGTCATCCAAAACTCCTAGCCTCACGTCCCAGTTTGCAGGGCGGCGCAAGACAGGTTCTTGTTAGGTCAACATAACAGGAAGAAGACCAGAGTGAGATTAATTTTTTAGGTTAAAAAATTAGGGGCGAGGGCCTGCTACTGATCTGACCGTCTAAAAAATTATGGGTGAGGGCCTGCTGGTGACCGTCTAAAAAAATTATGGGTGAGGGCCTGCTGGTGACCCTCTAAAAAATTAGGGGTGAGGGCCTGATGGTGAACCTCTTAAAAATTTAAAGGCAAGGGCAGCCTAATAAGCAGTTTGATATGATGAAGGAAGAGCAGGAAGAGGACGAGAAAAGGAAGGGGTGCATGGGAATACAGTGTATTCAATACACCCTAAAAGCCACATTTAAAGTTCCTTTATGTTAAGCCGCTTTCCTCTGGTGGGGTAGCGAACTCAGGGGCAATCCAGGCCTTGTTCATTTTGATAAGCGTCAACCTGTCAGCATTTTCATTTGACAGGCGGATGCGCTTATCACTTATTATGCCCCCAGCGGCACTAAATAACCGCTCCGACAAAACGCTGGCTGCAGGGCAGGCCAGCACCTCCAAGGCGTAGAGCGCCAGTTCGTGCCATGTGTCCAGCTTAGACACCCAATAATTATAAGGCACAGAGGGATCACTGAGGACGTTGACACCGTCAGCTAGGTACTCCTTCACCATTTTCCAAAACTTTTCCCTCCTTGTGACACTAGGCCGCTCATCAGGGTGAGGGTGCTGGTGGGGTGTCATGAAACTGTCCCAAGCCTTGGAGAGTGTCGCCCTGCCTCTGTTGGAACTGCTGTATGTTCCCCTCGTCTCCCCTCCTCGGGTGCCCAAAGAACTACGTGCTCTGCCGCCAGCGTTGTCAGATGGAAATTTTCGGAGCAATTTTTCCACAAGGGCCTTCTGGTATTGAACCATTTTGCTAGTCCTCTCCATCACAGGAATAAGAGATGAGAAGTTCTCTTTGTAGC
Organism: Rhinella marina; assembly: GCA_900303285.1. Lineage (NCBI taxonomy): Eukaryota > Metazoa > Chordata > Amphibia > Anura > Bufonidae > Rhinella > Rhinella marina. Next base: position 3,344 of record ONZH01027485.1, on the reverse strand, counting down.
GGGGGTCGAGAAGGGTGAACAACCAGCAATCGGTGTTGGCTAATATGCGTATAACGCGAGGGTCACGGGAAAGGTAGTCCCAACAGACAAGGCTTCGCTCTCCTCACCAGGAGGATGACTCTCAATCTCCTCGTCCTCTTACTCCTCTTTGGCCCATCCATGCTGAAGAGATTAAGTACCCTCTGTAGCGGTGGCAATCGTCTCCTGCTCCTCCTCCTCGTCCTCCTCCTCCAATTCACGCTGAGAAGAAAAACCAAGGGTGGTCTGGCTATCACCCTGTGTAGTGTCTTCCCCCATATACACCTCTTCAACATGCAAAGCGTCCGCCTTTATTGTGAGAAGTGAGCGTTTCAGTAGACACAGAAGTGGGATGGTTACGCTGATAATAGCGGTATCGCCGCTCACCATCTGTGTAGATTCATCAAAGTTGCGTAAAACCTCACAGAGGTTAGACATCTATGCCCACTCATCGCTTGTGAAGAGCGGAAGCTGACTGGAAAGGCGACGACCGTGTTGCAGCTGGTATTCAACTACTGCCCTCTGCTGCTCACAAGGCCTGTCCAACATGTGGAACATGGAGTACCAGAGCGTGCTCAGGTCGCACAGCAGTCGATGAGCTGGAAACTGCAAGCTGCAGCGTTGCCAGACCGGCGGAAGCTGTAAGTGACTTTCAGAAATGGGCACACAGGCGGCACACCTTTACTAGCAGCTCAGGCAAATTGGGGTAGGTTTTGAGAAACTGCTGATCCACTAAGTTGAAGATTTGGGCCAGGCACAGCTATAAGGGCACAGCTCAGCCTGGTCCCTTATACCCTGCCACAGCTCTGTGGCGGTGTGCTGTTTGTCACCTAAGCAAATAAGTTTCAGCACAGCCTGTTGCCGCTTCCCCACTGCAGTGCTACACTGCTTCCAGCTACTGACTGATGGCTGACTGGTGCTGCAAGATGTGAATTCTGAGGTGGAAGTGGAGGAGGAGAAGGAGGGGTTGCAGCCGCTAATGTAGGTGGTGGCGGAAATCCTAATGGAAGTAGGGCCCACAATCCTTGGCGTCGTTAGCACCTGTGCCATCCCAGGGTACGACTCACTCCCAGCCTCCACAACGTTCACCCAGTGTGCCATCAGGGAAATGTAGCATCCCTGGCCAAAAGCACTTGTCCATGTGTCAGTCTTTAAGTGGGCCTTCCCAGTAACTGCGTTGGTCAGAGCACGGGTTATGTTACGGGACACATGCTGGTGTAAGGCGGGGACGGCACACCAGGAAAAATAGTGGCGGCTAGGTACTGAGTAAGGAGGGACAGCCGCCGCATCAGGCTGCGAAAAGCCTCAGTGTCCACAAGCCTAAACGGCAACATTTCCAGTGCCAGCAATTTGGAAAGTTGTGCTTTTTGTGCTATGGCGTGTGGGTGGGTGGCTGGGTATTTGCGCTTTCGTTCAAAGGCCTGGGGTATGGACATCTGTACACTGAGCTGGGACACAGAAGTGGATGTGCTCGCTGATGGTGCTTACGACGGTCCAGGTGCAGGGCGGGAGGCATCTGGGCCTGCGTCTTGGACAGGGGATTGGCCAGCACATAACACAGGGGAAGAGGAGGCAGTGGTGTGACTCGCAGACACCGATTGTGGACCCAGGCATTTGGCCCACCTATTAGGGTGCTTGGCTGCCATGTGATGGATCATGCTGGTGGTGGTCAGGTTGCTAGTGTTTACGCCCCTGCTCATTTTGGTATGGCACAGGTTGCAAATGACAATTCTTTTATCGTCCGCACTTTCCTCAAAAAAGCCCCAGACTGCGGAACACCTACCCCTTGGTAAGGGAGATTGCCGCAAGGGGGTGCTCCGGGGAACAGTTGCGGGCCTGTTTGGTGTGGCCTGTCTTCTCCCTTTTGCCACCCCACTTCCTCTTCCAGCTTGTTGCGGTGCTGCGGATCCCTCCCCCTCTGTACTGCTGTCCTCACTCGGCTTGCCACCTTCACAGGTTGGGTCAGTGATTTCACCGTCCACCATCTCCTCTTCCACTTCCTCACTCTGGTCCTCCTCTTGACATGTTGGCCTTGAGTGCTGCTGACACTCAAAAACATTAGGGGTGAGGGTCTGCTGTTGAGCTGACTCTTTAAAACATTAGGAGCGAGGGCCTGCTGCTGATCTGACCGTGTAAAACATTAGTGTGAGTGCCTGCTGCTGATCTGACCGTGTAAAGCATTAGGGGTGAGTGCCTGCTGCTGATCTGACCGTCTAAAACATTAGGGACTAATGCCTGCTGCTGATCTGACCGTCTAAATAATTAGGGGCAAGGGCCTGCTGCTAATGTTTTAGAGGGTCAGCTCAGCAGCAGGTCGTCACCCCTAATGTTTTACATGGTCAGATCAGCAGCAGGCACTCGCCCCTAATGTTTGAGTGTCAGCAGCAGGCCATCAATCATAATTTTTCAAGGGTGTGTCTGATGCCCTCGTTTATGTGTAATAAAGGGTGTATTGAAGTGCCCGTTCCTTGTAATTTTTGGCAGCCCTTTCACTTAGTGCATAGGCTTTATTAGTGTAGGAGTCCCACGACATGAACAATTGTACCACAATGTGAATGAGGCCCTCCTTTATGTGATATACAGGTTGTATCGGAGTGCCTCTTCCTTGTAATTTTTGGCAGCACTTGCACTTTATATACAAGTAAATATATGTTTCCTAACCAGGGGAGTAGCTATAGGGGTGCAGGGGTAGCAGTTGCTACCAGGCCCAGGAGCCTGAGGGGGCCCAAAGACCCTTGTGCCGCATAAGAAGACACACAAAGCACTGTGGGAAGGGGGGCCCAAGCTGAACTCTTGCAACAGGGCCCATGAGCCTTTAGCTATGCCCCTGTTCCTAACCCTAACAATTTTTCCTCTAAAATCAATTTTTTCTTCGGTTTTGGGCGTATTGTTGTCATTCTGTAAAAGTGGCATAATACTCGGACAACATCATTAACAGCAGCGACTTGGGAGTCCAAGATGCATCCAGACAGGGCCGCCATCAGGGGGGTACAGCAGAACCTGCTGTGGGGGGCCCGGGCAGATTCGTCAAGAAAGGGGGGCCCGGGCATCTGGCAGCTGTCTCTGCGTCCATAGGACGTAGAGACAGTTGCCTGTTGCAGGAAGGAGCAGACAGCCGAAACCGGCTATCTGCTTCTTCCATCCTCCCTCCTGTCCCCCCTGCAGCTCTCCGTACCTCCCAGGCACTCCTCAGGTCTCGGCGGGGGGCGGGGCCGTCCGGCCGCATAGGCCCCGCCCCCTTCAGACATGAGAAGAAGATCTCCTGCTCTGATGATGCTGGCCCTGCTGCTATGAAAAAAGGTAATTATAATTTTTTTTTTTAACTT
>ONZH01027484.1:0-26280 GCA_900303285.1 Rhinella marina | reverse complement strand
AGTACATGTCTCAAGGCATTGGGAGAATGAAAACAGGCCACGGCTGGAGTATGAAATGTACCACCGCTTTGTACTGTCCGATACTGACCCGGTCCAGGGTGATGTCCAGCGAGGAAAGCAGTGGAGAGGTGGTGGTCTGCGCAGCACCGAAAAGGCAGCAAGAGGCAGAGGGATGTCCACAGGCAGAGGAATGTCCACAGGCAGAGGGATGTCCACAGGCAGAGGCATGTCCACAGGCAGAGGGATGTCCACAGGCAGAGGGATGTCCACAGGCAGAGGGATGTCCACAGGCAGAGGACAGAGAAGTGAGGCCACAGCCAGCAGGGCCGAGCGTAACCATCCCGCTCCTATGCGTCCTTAAAGAATCCCTCATCGCATAAGGGAGAACGCATTGCACACAGAGGAGACGGGGGCAGGAGGAGACGCAACGGAGCTACACAGTCAGACCACACTTTTGTCTGCTTCACGGTGGCAGTTGCAGGAGGAGGAGGATGAGGAGGAGGAGGACGACGTGGAGGTGGCTGTGGAAGAGGAGGAGGATGCTGGCGGCGAGGGTAGCAGTCAGGCTGTGTGCGTCCCATTGGTTCAGCGCGGATGGGGCGGAGAGGAGGCGGAAGAGGAAGAGGAGGAAATGGCAAGTGATCCTTCTTGGTGGGGGCAGTGACGTCATGCCTATTCAGAGTCTGGCACACATGGCTGACTTCATGCTGGGCTGCTTTTCCCGGGACACACGTGTTGTCCGGATAGTGGAGAACAAACTGTACTGGGTCTTCGCAATCCAAGTTGGACACGTGGCTGGAACTGTCCCTGTACGCCTTGGAGGTGCTTGCCTGCCCTGCCGCCAGCCGTGCTATCAGAAAGGGTGTTCAGCGCTGCCAGGGGCATTATCACCGATAAGCGCAGCCGCCTGTCAACGCGACAGTGCCGACAGGCTGACGCTAATCAAAATGAACAAGCAAGTGGATTGACCCGGACTTTGCTTCTCCAACCGTGGAAAGCAGCCAAAAGTGAAGTGCCATCTGTATGAAGTGCCATTTCCTCCTCCACCTCCTCCTCCTCCCCTCCTTAACCGCCGTAGAATTGCTCCGTAAAATCAGAAAAATTTTTATATTTATGGCTCACACTCTTGGGCCTCCACAAAATGTTTAAGAGGTCTCACCTCTTGGGCCTCCACATAATTTTTAAGAAGGTCTCACCTCTTGGGCTGCGCAAAATGTTTACGAGGTCTCACCTCTTTGGCGTCCACATAATTTTTTAAGAGGTCTCCCCTCTTGGGCTCCACATAATTTTTAATACGTCTCACCTCTTGGGCCTCCACAAAATGTTTAAGAGGTCTCACCTCTTGGGCCTCCACAAAATGTTAACAGGTCTCACCTCTTGGGCCTCCACATAATTTTTAACAGGTCTCACCTCTTGGGCCTCCACATAATTTTTAAGAGGTCTCACCTCTTGGGGCCTGCACAAAAATGTTTAAGAGGTTCTCACCTCTTGGGCCTCCACATAATTTTAAGAGGTCTCCCCTCTTGGGCCTCCACATAATTTTTAATACGTCTCACCTCTTGGGCCTCCACAAAATGTTTAACAGGTCTCACCTCTTGGGCCTCCACATAATTTTAATACGTCTCACCTCTTGGGCCTCCACAAATGTTTAACAGGTCTCACCTCTTGGGCCTCCACATAATTTTTAACGGGTCTCCCCTCTTGGGCCTCCACAATAATTTTTAAGAGGTCTCACCTCTTGGGCCTCCACATAATTTTTAAGAGGTCTCACCTCTTGGGCCTCCACATAATTTTTAAGAGGTCTCACCTCTTGGGCCTCCACATCATTTTTAAGAGGTCTCACCTCTTGGGCCTCCACAAATTTTTAAGAGGTCTCACCTCTTGGGCCTCCACAAAATGTTTAAGAGGTCTCACCTCTGGGCCAATTTAGGGTCCCTTGGGCCCACATAATTTTTAAGAGGTCTCACCTCTTGGGCCTCCACATAATTTTTAAGAGGTGTCACCTCTTGGGCCTCCACATAATTTTTAACGGGTCTCCCCTCTTGGGCCTCCACATAATTTTTAAGAGGTCTCACCTCTTGGGCCTTGCGCAAAATGTTTAAGAGGTCTCACCTCTTGGGCCTCCACATAATTTTTAAGAGGTGTCAACTCTTGGGCCTCCACATAATTTTTAAGAGGTCTCACCTCTTGGGCCTCCACATAATTTTTAAGAGGTGTCACCTCTTGGGCCGCCACAAAATTTTCCATGAGCCTCTGGCCAGCCCACGGCCTCTTTCCTGCCTTTTGCGGTCCTACGCATCCCTCAACATCCCCACTGCTTTACCTGCTAGACATGACACTGGGCCAGGTCGGGTCACTGACATCTCAAGCGCCAACAATTTGGGCATTTTAAGGCTTCTGCATGTGTTTGAGTTGTTTTTACATTTTAAAGAAGACATGTCTGACCACATCTCACACACACACACAATGACAATTAGGGGTGGGGTCTATTTGCTTTCCCCCTTGCCTATGCCATCTGTGGTTGTCATAGGCAACGTGATTTTAAGGGGTGCAGAATTTCATCGTTTTTTTTGTCTAGTTTGGCTTGGGGTCCATGGCAATGTAGAGGAAAGAAGGTTTCCTTGTATGGTCTCACTTTACAGAGAGGTTAGATTGTGTTTGGAGTGTATTGTTGAGAGGCTGTGATAGTGGCGTAATAGTGCGACTTTGGGCGCGTTATATGCACCCAGACATGCTTCCCCTGCTGTCCCAGTTGCATTCCAGCAGTGTTGGCATCCTTTTCTGAGGTTCCAGGGTGGACTTGGTGACCTCCAAGTGGTCGAATTGAGATTTCCAAGTGGCGAGCATTTTTTCCCCATAGACTTTAATGGGATTCGATATTCGGTCGAATAGTCGAATTTCGCGGTCTATTCGAATCGAATTTCGAACTTTCGAATATTTCACTACTCGCTCATCTCTACTAATTATGTCTACTTTTTGTTGTTATTTTTCTGATATAATGTGGCATTTTTAAGGTCTTTTTGTTTTGTCTTTTTTTAAATATTTTAATTAAAATTAAGTGTCCTTAAATGTTTAAACATTTTTAAACTGTTGCAAATACCCTAAACATAATATTTTTAGTATATTTTATTAATTGATTTTATGGTTTTTCTAGCAAACAGGCCCCGAAGTTTGGGCCTTCCTGAAGCACTCTTCACTGTGGCGTATACAGAATCTGTATACCATAGTCATATATGGGTTTTTACAGATTCTGACTATAATATGCGCTGCAGAGAGTGCTGTACTGGCAGGAGCACACATATCTTCTCCCACCTGTGCTCGCCAGGAGCATCGCTAACTCTGGGCATTTGGGGCACAAGCTCCGGATTTCTGGACCAATGACCCAGATCTCCAGTAACCATCACTTTCACCTGCATCTGCCTCCTAAGAACGCACGTACAGTCAAATAGAATTCTGTCACATAGGCTAAAGGCCACTTTAAGTCTGCAGACTAATAGACACTGGGATGAGAGTCCTCCATATCCCATTATGATGATGTCATTAGATTGTGTCAGACCAAGCAGGGATCCCATCTATGCTGCACACCTGAAGAGATGGAGGGCTGACATACACATACCTCTCAACTTATGAGAAACAGAAAGAGGGACAATATGTCTGCCACTGCAAATTTTTCATACTAGGCCACACCTCCGCCCAAAGCATAACTATACACAACCAATCCTCTTAATGCCCCCACATAGTAATTATTCTCCCTTTGTGCCAGCACACAGTAGTAACTCCCACACTGTGCCCCTTCAAGTAGTAATGCTCACATGTGCCCCTTCACAGTAGTTATGCCCACATTGTGCCCTCTTCACAGCAGCTATGCCCACATTGTGGCCTCTTCACAGTAGTAATGCCCAAATTGCCCCCTTCACAGCAGTAATGCCCACATTGTGCCCCCTTTACAGTAGTTATATCCACTTTGTTCCCCCTTCACAGTAGTAATGCTCACTTGTGCCCTCTTCTCAGTAGTAATGCCCACATTGCTCCCTTGTCCAGATACGTACCCACTTCACAGTTGCTATGCCCAGTTTTGCCCCCTCACAGCAGTTATTCCTCCACATAACTGATTAGTTGCACCTTTATAAAGTGGGGAACACTAAGAGACCACCAATTATGAGAGAGGTGGCACTATGATGGAGTAGGGGCACTAAGGAGGTGTGATTACATTGTGGATGGGACTAAGTTGGCACCAGTACTGGGGGGAACACTTATTTGTGGGAACACTATTACTGTTTTTAGGGAGATACAGCGTTGCTGTGGTGCAATAAGGAGTGAATGGCAAGGGCTGAAATCCATGGGGGAGTTCCTAAGCATAAATTGACATGCTCCAGATCTAAAATCTGTACCACAGGCAGTGTTGGACTAGGATGCCTAGGGCCCACCAGTAAAATTCATTCTGGGGCACACTGTACAGCGACATGCAAATACTACTTGCCTACACAGATGCTGCAAGATGATTAATTATGGGGTCTCTGCAACAACTTCAAAAAGTTGTCCTAGGGAACAGAGGATACTGGCTGGCCTGCCTCTATTCCTAGAGGCCATCTTAACCTTCTGATGCGTCTATAATAAACTGGATAGTCTACCCAGTTTTTTTTTTTATTATAGGTTATTTGAGATTCTGTGCTGGTGGACTGGAGGCCCACCTTTCTCAGGGGTCCACCAGGGGATTCCCCTGTTCCCCTGTGGGCTAGTCTGAGCTTGATCACAGGTCAATTTGTGATTTTTTTTTTTAAATTAAAATCTCATCCACATTGCTGTGTGTACATAGTCTTATAGTTATCGTCCTGTCTATCCTCAACTCTGCTGCCCCACTAATGGCACTTTAATAATAAAAAATAGCTATGCTGTCTTCAAAATATTTTTGGGGGGGTTGAGTGGGAGCAAAACACATGCCTCGGGGCTCATGCTCCTGATTTTCTTAGATCCTAGCAGTGCCTGCCCCTAGTGCCTGTGCTGATCAAAGCTCTGCATAGCACATTGGCGCAGGACCCCCAGCGCTGATGTGCTATGCCAGGCTTTAGCAGAGCAGAATGAGGACAGGCAGGAGCAGCGATATGCTATGTATAGCATCTGTCTGTGTTCGCACCGCTGTGCGGCCACAGGCACCAGCATGGTGCTCACTGCAGCGCATATTGTAGAAATCAGAATCCATACACTGCATACAGTATATGGCTGCGGTGTATGATTCTGTATCCTATGCAGCGAAAAGAGCTACAGAAAGGCCTGAAGTTTGGGTGCTTGTTTTGCTAATAGAACAATAAAAACCAATTTATAAAATATATTACAAATTTATTTTAGGGCGTTTGTAACAGTTTAAAAATGTTACACCTAAATGCTTTGATCACTGATAAAATACACTGTCATAGTCCAGGACTACCAAGTGTCCCACTTTTGGAGGGCCAGGCCCTATTTTTGATCCATGTCCCTCTGTCCCTTTTTGCTCCTTAAATGTCCCTCTTTTTGATGTGAGGTATAGATTTACATTATTACATTTATAATATTCATCCAGAAAGTGTTTCCCTGGTTCCTATCTGTATATATGAGCCCGCCTTGTATATTATTTCATTATTCAATGCAATTTGGATTTTATAAATTTCTATATTCAGATAATTATTGTGGTATTGTGTAAACGAAAACTATTGAAGTGTATAGAGATGCAGGAAAAATGGATCTTTCACACGATGAACCACAAGTGTCCCTCTTTGACCGTCCAAAAAGTTGGGAGGTATGGATACTCTAGCATTGTGGTGTATTATTCCTGTCAGAAAAACACTGACAGGAATTCTATTAAGCCTAATAAGGCCTAATAGAATTAAGGTTTAATAGAAGTACTAAGATGGCAGACCTTGGGGCCATTGTTAGGTCCCTGGCTTTCACAGCAATCTATTGACACCCATGATCAGGTTAGATATCATGGGCAGGGCCGGCCTTTGGCGTGTGCGACCCGTGCGGTTGCACAGGGCGCTTCACTCCCGGCCAGTTAAGGGGGCGCCCTGCCAGAGCGCCCCCTTAATGGCCCGGCCTGCTCCTGTACAGCGTCTTGTGCCCCCCCTCAGACCTCAGATCAGCCTGAAGTCTGATGGGGGCACAAGACGCTGACCTGAGGTCTGATGGGGGCACATTGTATTGATCTGAGGTCTGATGGGGGCACAAGACGCTGATCTGAGGTCTGATGGGGAACAAGACGCTGACCTGAGGTCTGATGGGGGCACATTGTGTTGATCTGAGGTCTGATGGGGGCACAAGATGCTGATCTGAGATCTGATGGGGGCACAAGACGCTGATCTGAGGTCTGATGGGGGCACAATACGCTGATCTGAGATCTGAAGGGGGACACAAGATTTTGATCTGAGGTCTGATGGGGCACAAGACGCTGACCTGAGGTCTGATGGGGGCACATTATGTTGATCTGAGGTCTGATGGGGCACAAGACGCTGATCTGAGGTCTGATGGGGGCACATTGTGTTGATCTGAGGTCTGATGGGGGCACAAGACGCTGATCTGAGGTCTGATGGGGGCACAAGACGCTGGTCTGAGGGGGACACAAGACCCTGATCTGAGGTTCTGAGGTCTGAGGGGGGCACAAGACCCTGATCTGAGGGGGGCACAAGATGTTGATCTAAGGTCTGATGGGACACAAGATGCTGATCTGAGGTCTGATGGGGGCACAAGACGCTGACCTGAGGTCTGATGGGGTTAGTGGCTGCACTGCTGTAAGTAAGTGCCCCCAAACAACGTGATGACCGGGGGGGGGGGGGGGGGGGGGGGGGGGGTTAATTGGGAGCGGGACTATATACTTAAGGTCCCATCCATATACTTAAGGCCCCATCCATATACTTATTTTATATACTTAAGGCCCCATCCTGTATAGGATAATAGAGATGGCAGTCATGGCACACATAACTCACACATGATTAAACACCAGTGAGCGGTTTAGTGATGTGACCTATGTGTGTGCCATCTCCATTATCCCATACAGGAAAATATAGTGACAGTATTAAAAGTCAGACTGTATAGAGCTATAAATACAGTGCAGAGATATATAGAGAATAGAGTGATATAGGACAATATAGAAAATTATAAATACAGTGCAGAGATATATAGTGTGATATAGGACAGTATAGAGAGCTATATATACAGTGTAGAGATATATATGTATATATAGATATATATATATATATATATACTGTCCTACTCTATATATCTCTGCACTGTATTTATAGCTCTCTATACAGTCCTATATCACTCTATATAGCTCTACACTCTATTTATAGCTCTATACTGTATGACGTTAGTACTGTCACTATATTTTTCTGTATGGGATAATGGAGATGGGATGGCACACATACTTCTTTAAGTAAATATATATATAAATGGGGGGGGGCCGAGAGAAAGTTTCGCACAGGGCGCCATATACCCTAAGGCCGGCCCTGATCATGGGGTTAAACTTCTGGAATCTAAGTTTTCCTACAGTCCCGTGATGTATATTTTCATAGCTTCAGGAACCAGTTAAAGGGACAGTAATACAGGCATAAAAGAATACAAAAAACATAAAAAATACAGCAATTTCACTTTTAAAGTGGTTTTCCGAGATTCAGATTTTGCTGATTTTCCTGATTTTGCTATCGTCAGGATAAGTCATCAATATCTGACGGGAGGGGTTTGACACCAACAACCTCAGACGATCAGCTGTTTGAGGAACAGCTCCTCAGCAAGTGAATGGGGCTGAGCTGTGATACCAAGCACCACTATCCAATTGATGGGGCCACGGAAAGACTGGGAACTTAAAGTGGCCCTGAAAAAAAAGAAAAGTGGCCACGTGTTGTAGGCGGGTCCGCATTGAAAGAAGGTGGGACAACACAAGTAGGCAGAGACAACAGAAATAGGCAGGGACAATAGATATAGGCAGGGACAGCAATACTGTAGTGCAGCACAAAATACTGCCCCCACAGAACCAAATATCACAGTGTAGCATAAAATACTGCGACCCCCGATGTAGTATTCAACAGTATCACCTTCCTAAAGATGGCGATATAGTTTAATTCAGGAGGGGCACCTGGCCTTTATATGACTTGCATCTGACATTTTGCAACAGTTTCTCCTCTGCAGTCTCCATCTTGCTTTCATTCTCAGTGGGTGTAGACTAGCTGCGATGATGTCTCCCATATGCATCACACAGAAAAAAATGGAGATTCTGGATCTTTCCCTGAAAGAATGTTCTAAGAAGTTTTTCAGAAAGATTGTCACGTTGTCATTGAGCATGTATGGCCAGTTTGAATGACTGTAAAAGTCATTATGGACTAAAATGTGTATGACTACTTTGGTGTAAAAATAATTCACAGACAATTGCTCATTCAACGGTTCTACAACCATTAAAGGGAGTCTGTCACCTCATTTTCACCTATATAGCTAACAGCCGTGCCCCACAGACGATTGCATACACATCCCAGACATACCTGTGTGCACTGTGTGTCTGTATTCATGTCCAGAAAAAGCACTTTTATTCTGCAGGAAAACAGCTCCCAAGTGCCTGGCTCTGCTGCTGCAAACCAGACTGGAAGGGGGAGGGCAGCTTTAGCTGCTCATATCTTGGGATTAGTAGCAGATAGAAAATAGTTCTGACCTTCTTTGAAAGCTTTAAAATGATACCAAAATCACAGCATTATATCCAGTATATCAGAAGATATAGCTGTTAGAAATCAAATCAGGAGAGAAAGCTGTTTTTAGTTTCACTTTCAGCCTGGCACTTGGGAGCTGTTTTCCTGCAGAATAAAAGTGCTTTTTCTGAACGAGGAATACACACACACAGTGCACATAGGTATGTCTGGGATGTGTATGCAATCTTCTGTGGGGCAGTGCTGTTAGTTATATAGGTGAAAATGAGGTGACAGACTCCCTTTAACCTACATCAGTCCATAGTGTATGGCTGCCTTTAAGGGAGTCTATCAGCAGGATAATATCTGGTAGGGCTTGATAAGTTCATAAAAATTGTACATTTTTTGCCTTCTGTTGCTGCTTTCCTGTGAAAAAGAGCTGTTAGGTGCACTAAGGGTGGGCCTGAGCCCCTTGATTCACCTTAGCTCTGCCGGTATTCTGTTCCAGCCCCTCCCTCTCCTAATTGATTAAAAGGGACAGGTGTTTTAATCCTCTTTTGGCCCTGTAGTCTTGCATTTGCACCATGCCGTACAATCTCTACGCATCCTCAACTATGAGAGGCAGGGGCTGGAAGAGAACAGTGGTGCTTCTAAGGTTCACTGAGGGATTCGGGCACACCCTCAGTGCACTTAACAGTTCATTTACACATTGAATCAGAAGTCTTTTTTTCTTGGGAATGCAGCAATAGAAGTAAAAAAGGTACCATTTTATTATATTCAGCATGTCCTACCAGCCATTATAGCTGGATTCATAGTGAATTTCCTGCTGTTAGACTCACTTTAGGCCATATGCTCTGAACTATGTCAAGGTTATTTATTTCATTATTATTTAACTTACACAGTATGGCTACTCATAAATATGCATTAGGAGAGCTTCCCCAGCCTTATTATAAATAAAACAGGATAGGGGATACGTATGTCATCAGTGGGGTCTGACCACTAGGACCCCATTGAGCACAAGAACCAGGGTCCTGTGCCCCTGTATGAATGATGATGCAGGGCAAGCATGTGCACTGCCTCTCCATTCTCTCTGGGACTGTCAATGACAGCCACGTTGTATGCTGTTCCTTGGAGAATGAATGGAGTGGCACAGTACATGCTTGACCTGCCGCTCAATTCATATGGGAGGCACAGGACCTCAGTTCTGTATTTTTCCCAACCTTCTTAACATCAAGGATTCTCAAACGTATCTTCTGGGGTCACCAGAGTGGGAGCAGAGACTGCAGACTGGAATAGCAATTGAGGACCAACGGTCTGAGGTAAGAAACATGTAGAGGGAAGGCATTATTTACAGCAGACAGGGTTGATTTGGTTGAGAACTTCAAAAGGACTCAGGAATTGGGTTGCGAATGTAAAAAAGGGTACCTTCAGCCTATTCGCCGAACATTCGCCGAAGTTTTCCTAAGATTCGTATATTCGACGAATAGATTTGTTGTATTTGCGTACAAAATATATGTTATCATGTGCTATTAGCGAACATTCGCGCACTAATAACAAACGTACATTTAAAAAATGTACGCAACTTCTTAGAAGACGTACGCATGAGCGTACAAATAGCTTACGAATCCTCAGCGTACTATTGTCTACGCGATTACGTGCACTCCTCAGAGGCAGAGCGAATATTCGAAAATGGCATCCAGTGAATTTGAGGACCCATTGCGGTACCTGTAAAGAAATACACAACATACTTGAAAACGTTTCTGAAAGGTAAAAACATTAGTGCAAACAATCCAGTGCAAACAATATAGTGCAAATACATTATATGTATAATGTAAACATTTTAAATATCACCTACCTAGTCTGCTCACGGACACGTTTAAGTCTCTTTTCTTCTGACGCTTGTCATAGAACTGGAGCAGAGTCCCAAACTCAGTTGCAATTTGTAATCCACATAGGTAAAATTGTAATCCAAATGGGTAAAAAAAGCAGCAAAGGTTCCTTAAAAAACCCTCTTTCAAGGGGCTCCCCAAATAACCTGAAAAGGGGGAAAAAAGGGATGAGGCGCACGTAAGCGCAACTTGGTTAAAACTTTTTTTTTGATGGGGGGAGTCCTGACAATCCATGTCCATCTGGGTGAGGACAAACGCAGGGCAACAAAAATAAAAACATACGCCAACTAGTGCTCACCCTTCAGGTTAAGTCCACGTTGTGGCTCCCATAAAAGCTGCAGGATCCTTACTTAAAGGGGTATTCCAGTTACCATAAATATAACTTATGTTTTAGACTAATTCATCATCAATAATTACCTAATATAATGTCAGTTTCACATATTTACCGTTTAGTAGTTATAAAGTAGTTTCTTCCTTACTAACCACTGTGTTTCCTCATGAGTTACCATGGCACCAACCTGTAGTTCTGAGCCTTTGTCAGGTCAGGCATGCTCAGTGTGTTGCTATCAGTTCTCTAGCTAAATGTCAGTGTGCTGCTGATTGGTGAGTAAAGGGGGCGTGACTGCACTAGAATGTCAGGCAGCCAATCAGTGAACAGCAACACTCATGAACAAGCAGAAACTTACAGCAGGAAAGCTAGGCATTGTGGGCATTGTAGTTTTGTGAGGGAAGATCAGGAGCCATGACACTCTCAGTGTGTTGCCGGCTCACAGGAGCTGGACAAATGGATTGCAGGGTAAATTGAAGCTCTGATCATATGTATAGGTATGGGTTCTGGTTGGGTCACAGCTTGGAGCCTTAATGCAGTTTTTCAAAAATTAAGTTACTTTACTGGAATACCCCTTTAAGGGCCAGCAGGTCCTCTTCACTGCTGCTGGAGCTAAAAGACATGAGAGGGCGCTCCTGCCTCATGAAAGCGACACTGGCTGCGGCAGCAGACCCCCACCGGCCTCTCAGGGATGGTCTTGGTAGTGACCGGGCGGTCACACTGGCAAGGGCCGTGGCAACTTGAGTCTTGCCCATTACCTTGTAGTGGCCAGATCCTCCCACCGGCATACAAGGTGACAGAATCTCTGGCTGTAAGGGCTCTGGTAACGGTCTTCCACGAGCGGCGGACTGTGTGGCCTGCACCTGCCATGGCAGCTGGTATTGTAAAACCGATGCCTGGTACACAAAACTGTTGGTGGTCATCTGTCCCACATGAAGGATCGGCGGCGGTGGCAAATCTGGTATCAGGGGTTCCAGCTGAGCTTGGGATTTCTCCTCAGATCGCAGAGTCCCATCATTGGTCTCATGGGAACACCGAGCCTCTTCTGCGGCCTGGGCCTCCTCAGTCCAGTCTTCCGGGGGCGCTGCAGGCAGTGGCGTAGCTATAGGGGTCGCAGCGGTCGCAGTTGCGACCGGGCCCCTAAGCCAGGGGGGCCCCAAGGGCCCCCCTTGCCACTTTCAGGGCCGCACCGCCAATTAGGTAGGTGCGGCGTGGCCCTGCACATAGTTGCGGGCGGCGGCGGGGCGGGGCACAATGGAAGCGCTCATCTCCATAGTCATCTGTATCGTCTGCAGCCTATCAGAGGCCGGCTCAGGCAGCGCGATGACGCCGTACAGCGCGGGACACAGGCCGGAAGAGGCCTGCATCGCATCGCTGCCAGCTCCATGGAGGTAAGTATAAGTGTTTATTTTTTTTTTATTGTTGTAGTCTTGGACCGGAGGGAGCTCTATTGGGGGCACATGGGGGCATTTTTACTGGCACATGGGGGCACTGGGGGCATTTGTACCGGCAAATAGGGGCACTGGGGCAATTTTACTGGCACTGGGTGCATTATTACAGGCACTGGGGGAATTTTTACTGGCACATGGGGGCATTTTTGGGGGCACTGGGGGCATTATTACTGGCACTGGGGCCATTTTTACTGGCACTGGGGGCATTATTACAGGCACTGGGGCCATTTTTACTGGCACTGGGGGCATTATTACAGGCACATGGGGGCACTTGATAATGGCACATGGGGGCACTGGGGGCATTTGTTACTGGCACATGGGGCCACTGGGGGCATTTCTTACTGGCACTGGGGGCATTTCTCAATGGCACTTGGGGGCATTTCTTAATGGCATGGGAGCACTGGGGGCATTTTTACTGGCACTGGGGGCATTTATTAATGGCACGGGAGCACTGGGGGCATTTTTTCTGGCACATGGGGGCACATGGGGGCACTGGGGGCGCAGTTATTTCAGGGGGAAAGTTATGTTTACACTATTACGGAACAGTATTTGCTGGGCGCAGTTATTTTAGGACACTGTGTGCCAATAATTATTGAAGGGCACTATCTGTGTGGTACTAGTGGCACAGTACTGGGGGTGGTAGGATGATTTGTCCAGAAGACAGGAGGATGATGGAAAAGTAGTAAACTACGATTTTTTTCTGTCTAACTGCAGAGATGAGAAATGGCTGAAAAATGGCGTCTGGTCTGAAAGGAGAAGATGAGGAAAGAGAAGATCTACATCCGAGGAGAAGTCACTGGATGTAAGAGGTATAGGGCTCTGTATTAGGCTACATTCACACGAACATTGGCCCTGATTTATCACACCTTCACTCCAGAATTCTGTCTTCAAAAAGTCGCACGATAGGGCTTTTGCGACTTTTTTGCGCATTTTTTTGCGACTTTTTGCATGTGTACACCACTCACTCCAGTTTGTAATATGGGTGGAAAAGTGGGTGTGGTTATCCATGTTAATGAGTTTCACTCCAGATTTATCATTACGACTTTTTAAAAAAAGTCGCAAAATAGTCGCAATCTCACTCCAGGAGGAGGGTGGAGTAGGAAAAGTGGAGTAGCTTCTCTAGACAGAAGTGTTAGGTTTAAGGACAAGCCACATTTATCAAACAACCTGTGACGTTTGATAAATGTGGCACAAAGTACTCCAACATAGATGCAAGCAAAACTGACTTCAAATATTCTCCTAATGATAAATTCCCCCCATTGTGTTTTGCAGTCTGCAAATTGCGGATCCGCAAAAAAAGGATCATGTTCCGTATGGCATCCGTTTTTTTTGCAGATCCACTGTAACGATGCCTATCCTTGTCCGCAAAATGGACAAAAATAGGAATGGACATATATATGCGGACAGCACACAGGGGGGAATTTATCATTAGGAAAATATTTGAAGTCAGTTTTGCTTCAGTCTGTGTTGGAGTACTTTCTGCCACATTTATCTAACGTCACAGGTAGTTTGATAAATGTGGCTTGTCCTTAAACCTAACACTTCTGTCTAGAGAAGCTACTCCACTTTTCCTACTCCACCCTCCTCCTGGAGTGAGATTGCGACTATTTTGCGACTTTTTTTAAAAAGTCGCAATGATAAATCTGGAGTGAAACTCATTAACATGGCTAACCACACCCACTTTTCCACCCATATTACAAACTGGAGTGAGTGGTGTACACATGCAAAAAGTCGCAAAAAAATGCGCAAAAAAGTCGCAAAAGCCCTATCGTGCGACTTTTTGAAGACAGAATTCTGGAGTGAAGGTGTGATAAATCAGGGCCACAGTGTTCATTGAAGTGAATGGGTCCGCATCTGAGCCACAAAATATGCAGATCGGAGGCCGCAAAAACAACTGTCGTGTGAATGTAGCCTTACCCTGTATGTTCTGTAGTGATATACGTAATGTTAGGAGGGAAAAGGTTAGGGTGAGAATTTGGCATTGGGGGGGGGGGGTCAGTTTTTGACTTGGCCGGCAGAAAAGCTAGGTGCACCAGCGCTGGGGGGGCCCAAGCTGAACTCTTGCACCAGGGCCTATGAGCCTTTAGCTACGCCCCTGGCTGCAGGAGTAGCTGGTCACTTAAGGAGTTTCACCCCAGTAGCAAATGGGCCTTGGAGGCTCTTCATGGGGGTATACTCTACATAATCCCCTGCGTGGAGATTGTGGCGGATGGGCGGGAAGATACGGCCGCTTTACAGAACGGCGGTTTACGTATAATTCTTCCGCCGTCTCCTCATCGCCGATAAAACCTACTCCCCGTTCCACGCTGAACCAAATAACGGTACCCCTTCGGCGCTCCAGCTTAGGGTCACCGGACCATGGGTGCTCCAAAACCTGCACAACCCACTCCTCTACCAGCTTTTTGTATTCCCAGAGGGTCAGGGCGTTCCGGGTGACAGCCTCGGGGACCATTGAATTTTGCCGAAGGGAGTAGTCCTTCCGTGGCGGGAACTCCTGCCTCCTCCGCCGTGCCCGACTTCTTAGGCTGCCGGACGTGTTGAGAGACGTAGATCTCCTTCGGTTAATTCTCCTCATAGGGGTCGGTGCCCCACACCATGCCTCCCCAGTCAGGGCCTCGCTGTGTCACCATCTTAATTTCCTGAGTTGCCTCGTCTTCCTCGCGCGCTGGAGAAGGGGGCGGAGCTACAAGGGAGGAGTCTGCATCGCAAATGAATTGAATTCGTCCGCAACAGCGTATAGAGTAACTTATACGTAGCAATAGCGTATAATTGATAGGACAAACTACGCAGCGAATGCGTACAAAGCCGAAGCGAATCACCTAATATTCGGATTCGCTTCGCAGCTAAAAATTCCCAAGATTCGATACAAATCAACGAATCAACGAATCGATTCGCTCATCTCTACTTCAGCCAGATGTTTTGATCGGACAACCAATCTTTCTTCCCATGGAAGAAGAGCGGTGGTAGCCTGTGTCTCCTGTTCACAGATCTCTTCAGGTGAGCAGTCATCTTGACCAGGGAAGCTTTAGTCTCCTACCAGACCTGCCAAATCGAAATAGGAAGTCCATACATGATGTAAAATGGAGGCTTGCTGGTTGACTCACCTGAGTAGTTGTTATATGAGAACTCGGACCAGGGAATTAAAGATGAACAGTGGAAGGAAGGCTAGTCAGAGGGACAGAATGAGCCATTCTGGAAAATGGCCCACAATCACACAGATTATGATACATCCAGAGTATCGAGGCAGGTCCATAAAAAAGTCCATCACAACATGTTCCCATCTGGCAATAGCAAAGGGAGGGAGAAGCTGGCCAGCAGTCTCCTACCTAGAGGACTTATTCTGTGCACATGTGGCACATGAGGTAACATAGTCATGGACATCCCAGGAAAGTGTTGGTCAGCAATAATGTTGGGAAATAAAGTTTAATGTCTTACGGAGCCCTGGGTGCACAGCTAGCTTGGACTTATGTCCCTAAGTAAGGATCTGCCTCCTCTTGGCCAAAGGAACAAATAATTCACCAGGGAGTCCTTAAAGGGGTTCTCCGAGTTATAAATATTGATGACCTATCCTCAGGATAGGTCATCAATATCAGATCGGCAGGGGTCCGACACCCGGCACCCCCGCCGATCAGCTGTTTGAAGAGGAGGCGCGCGCCGTATCAGCGCTGCCTCCTCTTCAGTGTTTACATGCTGGCCGACTCGGGGGTAGTGGTGAGTAGGTGTAATTACACCTCACTGCCCCATTCATTTCTATGAATAGAATCGCTTCCATAGACTTGTATGGGAGTGATTCTTCCCATAGAAATGAATGGGGCAGTGAGGTGTAATTACACCTACTCACCACTACCTCCGAGTCGGCCAGCATGTAAACACTGAAGAGGAGGCAGCGCTGATACGGCGCGCGCCTCCTCTTCAAACAGCTGATCGGCGGGGGTGCCGGGTGTCGGACCCCTGCCGATCTGATATTGATGACCTATCCTGAGGATAGATCATCAATATATATATCTCGGAGAACCCCTTTAACTATGAGGAGCAACAGACACAATTTGGGCTGTATTGATGGTGTGTTGAGGCTCATTGATCTAGTCTGTTGTTTTAAAAAACTGAGGGCATCTGTTTCAATGGTCTTCTCAGCACAATGGAAATGTACAATAAAGAAACGTAGGCAAAGAACTTTGACCCCCTGGCTTGACAAGGACTGAGTTGCTGGGCAGTCTGGTCATATTGTTAGGGTCTGTGTAGATAAGCACAGAGTGACTGGCACCCTTCAGAAAATGTCTTCACAGAAGAGGCGTCTACCTCCAAGAACAATTGATTAGTGACATCAGGGCAATGCAAGATGGATGCGAGGAGAAGGCCAATCTTTGGTGTGCACCCTCTTCCTGGTTAAAGCGGAGATAGGCACAGTAACTGTAATAATTGGCAAAGCCTAAGAACCAGGTGAGTAAATCAAGATGCAATCTGGATATATCACAACATAGACATCGAGTATGTCAACCAAAGATGTCATATGCATATTAATGGAAGACGAGCATTGCTGAGGCCAAATGGGCGTGACACTGTATTTCTAATGGCCATCACAGGTGTTAAAGGCTGTCTTTCACTCATCAACTCAAAAATCCATTTCAGGTTATAGGCTCCCCGGAGATCCAATTTGGTAAAGATCTTAGCTCCATGGATCCTATCACACAGTTCAGAAATTAAGGGCAGGGGTATTTGTTATTTACTGTAATCAGGGGCGTAGCTATAGGGGGTGCAGAGGTAGCAGTCGCTACCAGGCCCAGGAGCCTGAGGGGGCCCAAAGACCCTTGTGCCACATAAGAAGACACACAAAGGAGTGAGGGAAGGGGGGGCCCAAGCTGAACTCTAGCACCAGGGCCCATGAGCCTTTAGCTACGCCCCTGACTGTAATCATATTCAGACCTTGATAGTCAATGCAGGACTGAACAGGGCCATCCTTCTTTTTAACAAAGAAGAAGCTGGCTTCAGCCAGGGAAGGAAGGCTTGCAAATGAATCCTCTTTCTAGGTTCTCTTTAATTTAGTCTGACATGGCTTTTGTCTCAGGAAGTGACAGCAGATACACACAACCTTGTGGGGACTAGTTCCATGCAGAAAATCAATAGGACAATCATGTTTGATGAGGTGGCAGAGTCTTGAACACACCTACATAACAACATAGCTGCATCTGCATAACTGTCATATGAGGAAGGAAGTCCCTAGAGGCTTTGTGGCACATGAGCAGCGTTGCCAACCCGAATTTTTCTTTTTTCTGGACAACTTAACCCAAAATCACGGACGGCCAACACTTTTTACGGACAAATTGGAAAAACATAATAAAAGGATAAATATTATAAGTAATACACCTCTATAGCTCAATATACTGATCAGAACTCATTACCACCATTTACTGTGAGCTGTAAAATGATGATAATTACCACCAAAATAATCTAGTCAGGTACCACCAGCCTCAAAAAAATCACGGACACCTCTATTTTTTTTCACGGACACAGGAAAAAAAGTTACCTATTTTTACGGACTGTCCAGAAATTTCTGGACGGTTGGCAACCCTGCACATGAGGCCTCAGAAAAGGCTGAACTGTAGCTAAATAGCATGAATGACATCGAGATCCCAATGCACAACCTGCTCATTGTCCCAATCGATTCTGGAGTATGGAGGTGGAGCTATAGTACACCCAGCAAGAGAGGACTAGTGGATTCTGGGAGAATGAAGAAAGAGATCTTCTCTAAATGCAGGACCCCAACCTGGAGATCCATAGGCATACTAGCGTACAAGATAGGTTCTGGGATGACAGAAGCGACAGTCAAGGACTTAACCAAGTGTACTGTTTATATGAGGTACTGGATCACTAAGGCCTGATGCAAGATGTTGCCAACAGAACTGGAGTCCAGAAAGGCCTGTTCAGTGAACCAGATGTTACTGCAGGACAAGACCACTGGAATTGTTAGTTTTGTAGACTGGTCATCTTCACCTAGGCTCATCTCTCCTCTCGACCCTAGGCACTAGAGTTTACTGACTTAAAGGGTTTCTGTCATCACATTTTACCATATTAAACCGGATGACATTTGCAATGTGCAAATGTCACCTGAGGTCTAATATGGTACAAATATACCTCTATGTGTCCCTGTTTTTATAAAAATTCATCTTTACTAATATGCAAATTAGCCTAACTAGGTGCAGGGGCGGTAACCCTGCACCTAGTGGCGCCGTTTCCCCACCTCTATTCACGCCTCCTCGGTTGTGATTGACAGGGCCAGGCAGCTTGCTCTTTCTGCTGCCGGCCCTGTCTGTGCTCTAAATCCCGGGCCTGCGCCGTGCGTGCTTATTTCGGCGCAGGCGCAGTGAGTGCCGCTGGCTGTCGGGCTCCCGGCTTCCTCACTGCGCCGATGATGTCACACTACACCCGGAAGAGAAGGCGGCGCAGGTGCAGTGAGGAAGCCGGGAGCCCGACAGCCAGCGGCACTCAATGCGCCTGCGCCGAAATAAGCGCGCACGGCGCAGGCCCGGGATTTAGAGCACGGACAGGGCCGGCAGCAGAAAGAGCAAGCTGCCTGGCCCTGTCAATCACAACCGAGGAGGCGTGAATAGAGGTGGGGAAACGGCACCACTAGGTGCAGGGTTACCGCCCACTGCACCTAGTAAGGCTAATTTGCATATTAGTAAAGATGAATTTTTATAAAAACGGGGACTCATAGAGGTATATTTGTACCATATTAGACCTCAGGTGACATTTGCACATTGCAAATGTTATCTAGTTTAATATGGTAAAATGTGATGACAGAAACCCTTTAAGAGGACAGCTTTTCACATCATTTCCCTGACCACCGCAGTAAGGGCACATGTTGTTGCTGTACGCTCTTTCTGAGACAGCTCAGCTCCCAGTAACTATATCACTCAGACAGGTAACAGTGGGTCAAATCTGGTGGATAGGCAGAGGTCAAGCACAGAAAATCAGAATAAAAAAACAGCAGACTTTCGCAGGCAATAGTAGTCTATAGAACGTATTGCTCAGGCATTGACCCATAGGGAAAGGTGCCTTAAATAATCCAGGACAGGCAGCCATTGATTTGGGATTAATTGTGATGCACATGCGTTAGCCTTTTATGAATCAGAGAGGGCACACGGGCCCGAGGAGTAGAGAAGACTGCAGGCAGGAAGTGAACGGCCAGACCAGTAGGACTGCCCACATGACTCCTAAGCATAGAAAGAGCAGCAATTTAAATGAATAAATTATAAGATACACTGAATAATTTCCCATAAATCTATACATCAATCTGCTCAGCCCCTCCTGTTCCAAAATGTGCTGCCTGCAGTCTGTACACGGTGAGAGGTTCCCTTTAAGCATGAGACTCAGGTTTTCCTGCCTACATCTTACCTTCATTTAAAGCTTAATTTCATTTGTTAAATTCTAACAGGGGAAATATTCTTACAATGTTGTTTGAAAGAATATGACTCCCCAGATTCTTATAAAATGTCGCTGATCTTCCAATTAATTTTCCTATCAGTAAAGCACTGACAGGCAAAAATATGCCGCAATAGAGTAGTATTACAATGTATTACTGTATATCATAGGATTGCACAGTCAATTTTTATACTGGAATGGTGAAAAAATGTCAAATCAAATCAATCAAATATAGTTTAATAAAAAAATAAAAATAAAAAGTTTAAAATCAATTTTCCCATTAAAAGCAGCAAAACAGTGCATAGCAAAAGTAAGGAAAATATACATTGGTTTTGTACTATTACTAATACAATATGCATTCATGACATCACATATGTGGAAGTTAAAAAGTTATTTCTGCAACATAATAAACAGCCACAGAAAAAAGATACAAAAACATCCTGCACGATATGATAGTAAAATGTGCGGATGTACAAGGCTACATTTATAAAGTCACAGAAAATAATGCACTATAGCAGGCATCCCCAAACTGCGGCCCTCCAGCTGTTGTAAAGCTACAACTCCCACCATGACCTGCTGTAGGCTGATAGCTGTAGGCCATCCGGGCATGCTGGGAGTTGTAGTTTTGCAACATCTGGAGGGCCGCAGTTTGGGGATGCCTGCACTATAGCAATAGATGCAAACACAACATATGGACTAAGCTCTCACTCTAATGATAACATCTGAGACTCTTAGCCAATATATTTTGATCAAAACACAACTGTGCCCACTAGAGATGAGCGAACGTGCTCGTAACGAGCACTGTACCGCTCGACTCCCCTGCGCTCGCATGGGCGCAGGCAGCCGCTTCCGTCCTCCTCACCCGACGGAAGCGGCTGCCTGCGCCCATGCGAGCGCAGGGGAGCCGAGCGGTACAGTGCTCGTTACGAGCACATTCGCTCATCTCTGGTGCCCACCTACCCAGCGCCACGGTGGTTTCAGTCAGGCAGGATCTACGCTAAACCTACCTATGCATCTATGTTTAGGAGCGCACACCCTGCACATATAGTGTGCTGCTCCTAGTAACCTAAGTAATAGGAGAAAAGTTGCCTATTTTTACAGACTGTCCAGGAATTTCTGTCCGGTTGGCAACCCTGATTGTATTTAACAGTATCTGTGTCCTCACAGGGTGCAGCCAATAGCAGGCTATGACGGTGACCTTCCCCCTTGCGTCACGTGTAACGTCACCCATGATGCAAGGGGAACGGTCAGCGGCGCGGACTGCTATTGGCTGCATCACCCCATCGCCAGATGCACGCTGGAGAGATGCAGCGAAGGTTGTAGAGGGATACGGAAGTACCCAGGCGTTGGGGACCAGGTAAGTATTCTCGAGGGCCCAGGCATTGTGGAGGGCAGGGTGGGTTGGATTACAGGTTTGGATAACCCCTTTAAATCAAAACGTGCCACAGCCCTTCTGGGAACGCAGAACAGTAACTGAAATCCAGGACTGTCCCACTGGTTCTGGGGTGGCTGGGTGGCATGCAATGGATGGGGCCACATGCATGCATGGCCTCTTCCAATGTGGAGTATGAACAGCAGAGAAGGGGACCTCTTATGTCCCAATGGGTAGGCGTCCCGGAAGTGTGACTGGCAACAATCAGATATTTGTGTCATAGTCTTGTGATACATCATAAATCTCACATGGTAATGCTCTTCTAAGCTCTATTGTGGCCTTGGAAATGTTTCAGTGTGGCTCTGAGTCCAGTAAAGGTTAGGCATCCCTTATCTAATCTTTACAGCTATCTTTAGGTCTCTTCATCAGGCGTAGAATATGAATATATATATATATATATATATATATATATATGAATACGTTTGGGGAGATTAGATTTTTGGCACCGAGAAAGTTAAGAATGTATTTATCAGCCCTTAATAACAATAATAATAATAATAATATAACCATAATAAACATAATAATAATCACAAGGGTGGTGAGAGATTAAAGTAGTAGGCCAGGACTCTTTGTCTCTGTGTAAATACTTGGGGAGGGTGTGGTTGGTTTGTGTCATACAGTGCCAGGATGTGTCTGATCACCTGTCTAAGGCATGTGCCGAGAGAGGAGAAGCAGTCAAAACAGGAATGTGACCCCCTCTCTGCCGGAAGTGATGTGTGTCTTCTTGTTTATATCAGTATAGGTGCTTTACTTCAAGATTGTGCAATGTACTGATTTGCTGCCATCTGGTGGCAGATGTTGGAACAACAGTAACACATTTTTTTTCCCTTTTCCTGATTATTATAAATGTGGCCAAATGGCCGCATCTTAGATCTGATTCTACTTCCTGAAGTGGCCACAATAACCTTTTTAAACAGTGTATATAACTTAGAGCACAATTAGAACTCAGCTTGAAACGTATCTTTTGGAGCTAAGAGAAAGGCTAAAGTTACACAGTGACATCGGATGCAATGCCAAACCATTACATCACATTTGGAAACAGGTGACAATCGATGTGTAGCCTTG
The DNA here is from genome assembly GCA_900303285.1 of Rhinella marina. Taxonomy (NCBI): domain Eukaryota; kingdom Metazoa; phylum Chordata; class Amphibia; order Anura; family Bufonidae; genus Rhinella; species Rhinella marina. Next base: position 4,051 of record ONZH01027484.1, on the reverse strand, counting down.
TGGCAGTGCCCCATCGCATGATACTGATGACCTCTATCCCTATTCTCATAGGTGTAACATGAAGCTCGTATGTCCCAGTGCAATGCATCACTGCTATTTTCCATATATAATTAGTCCCTTAGGCACCATAACCTGGGTGTGACTGCTACCTCTGCACCCTTATGACTACACCCCTTTTTCATGCTTAAAAATGAGGGCTGGGTTCACACATGTGCTTTAAACTCTGACAGTCCACCTTGTGCAGCAAAAAATGTTTCTGGCAATTATTGATTGGTCCTGCACATTGGCATGGAGGAATTTTAGCCCACTCCTCCATATAAAACAGCTTCAGCTCTGTTATGTTGGTGGATTTCCTTCAATGAACTGTTCTCTTTAGATCCTTCCACATTTCTTTTGGATTAAGGGCAGTACTTTGACTTGGCCTTTCCAAACTGTCCTTATTTATTCTTAATCTCACAGTGCCTTGAAAACGTATTCATACCCCTTGAACTTTTTTTTACATTATACCCACAAACTTAAACGTATTTTATTGGAATTTTATGTGATAGACGAACACAAAGTAGTAAGTAAAATCTGGAAAGTGTGGTGTGCATTTCTATTGAGCCCCCCAAGTCAATACATTGTAGGACCACCTACCACCTTTTTCTGCAATTACAGCTGCAAGTCTTTTGAGGTACAGTATGTCTATACCAGCTTTGCACATATCGAGGCTGAAATTTTTGTTCATTCTTCTTTGCCAAATAGCTCAAGCTCAGTCAGATTGGATAGAGAGCGTCTGTGGACAGCAATTTTCAACACCCCATATGGGGTCATAAACCACTGTATGGGCACATGGCAGGGCTCAAAAGGGAAGGAGCACCATTTGGCTTTTGGAGGACAGGTTTTCCTGGAATGGTTTTTGGGCGCAATGTCTCATTTGAAGAGACCTTGAGGTACCTCTACAACGGAAACCCACAAAAAGTTACCCCATTTTGGAAACTATACCCCTTAAGGAAATAAATCGAGGGTTGTAGTGAGCGCTTTGACCCCATAGGCATTTCATAGAATTTAGAGACACTTGGCTTTGAAAATGAAAAATGATTTTTTTTTCTAATAAAATGTTGCTTTAGCCCCAGATTTTTCATGTTCACAAGGGGCAAGAATTTATTACGCATTTTCCCTGGTTATGGAAATAGCCTATATGTGGAAAGAGCACCATTTGGCCTTTGGAGGGCAGATTTTAGTGGAATGATTTTTGGGCTCCATGTCTCATTTGAAGAGATCCCATTATACACCTCTAGTGGAAACCCCCAAAATGTAACCCCATTTTGGAAACTACACCCCTCAAGAAATTTATCGAGAGTTGTAGGGGTTTGTCGACCCCACAAGTGTTTCATAGAATTTAGAAACACTTTGCTGTGAAAATGAAAAATTTAGTTACATACTTTTTTTGGAGTACGACAGTACCCCCTATGTGGTCATAAACTGCTGTTTGGGCACACCAAGAAGTGACCTCACACCCCTCACAGCAGGAGAGCAGGAAATATTTTAAACCCACATGTGTTTTGCAAAAATTAATGTACAGCAGATGGTGTGAAGTGAAAATTGCAAATTTTACACAGATACGCCATTTCAGCACCCAATATTTTGTGCCCATTGTGTACCAGTGTGAAAAGTGAGCTCTCTTATTATTATGCTGCGCAGCCTGGTTTTAGAACCACCCTACATGTGGCCCTAATCTTTTGCCTGATTGTATGAGAGGGCTCAGGAGTAAAAGGGCACTATGTGAATTCTGAGGCCTAATGTGGTGATTTACACCACTTGTGCTGACAACTGTAAAGGCTGTGGGGTGAAATAATAAATGGAATCCCTGAGAAGTGACCCCATTTTGGAACTATTCCCCTTAAGGTACTAAGGAGTGGAGTGAGTATTTTGATGGCACAGGTATTTGGCAGAAATCAGTGGCGTAACTACAACTGACTGGGCCCCACAGCAAATTTTTGAACGGGCCCCCAGCAACTTCTTTGCAACCCCCAACTCACGTGCAACCCCCACTCCTGTGGCTAATCAAGATTTAACTCAAACTCTTACAGTGTCACTGTATATAATGTCATTGTATAATACTGTTGAGGGGCCCCTGACAATAAAATCTTTTAGTCTTCCTGCTTAGGGGGGCTCTTGTGGGTCTGGGCCCCAAAGCAGTAGCTTCCCCTGCTTCCCCTATAGCTACGCCCCTGGCAGAAATAAAAGGGGTTATCCAATAGTAGAAATGCCCCCTCACAATGCCCGGGCCCATCCTATAGATGATACTTACCCAGTCCCCGGCACCCGCGTCCCTCCGGATTCCTGCATGGCCATCTCTGCATCTTCCAGTCGTGTGGATCAAAACATCTGGGGGAGCAGCCAATAGCAGGCTGCGATGCTGACCAGCCTCCCTAGCGTCACCCACAACGGCCTGCTATTTACTGTTCCCCCCATAACCGGATGTTTAGATCCGCGCGATGGGGAGATGCAGCAGCGGCCGTGCTGGGATCTGGAGTGACGCTGATGCCGGGGACCAGGTAAGTATTGTCTATAGGACGGGCCCGGGCATTGTGGGGAGGTATAATAAAATGAAAATTGCAATTTTTCCACATATATGGCATTTCAGTGCCCAATGTGTCGTAGCCAGCTCATGCTATCTAAGACTCACATCCACTATTTGAATTCATAGACAGGTTCTGCTGGGTACGGAAATGCCATAAATTTGGGCGTAAGCTGCTGTATGGGCACATGGCAGGACTCATAAGGGGAGGAGTGCCGTTTGGCCTTTGGAGTGCGGATTTTGCTGGAATTGTTTTTGGGCATTATATAACATTTGAAGAGACCCTGAGGTACCACTGCAGTTGAAACCCCTATTAACTGACCTCATTTTGGAAACTACACCCCTCAAGTTATTAATTAAGGGGTGGAATGAGCATTTTAGCACCAAAGATATTTTGCCAGAATTAGTGAGCAGGTGACCGGGCAAAATGAAAATTGCAAGTTTTCCACAAAAATGGCATTTCAGTCTGCAATATGCTGTGCCCAGATTTTGCCATCTGAGACACGTCAAACTCTTTAAATTGTCAGGTGGTTAGAGATAAGCGAACATGCTCGTCCGAGCTTGGTGCTTGTTCGAGCATTAGGGTATTCGTACATGCTCGATACTCGGACGAGCATATCGCGATACTCGAGGAAATGGCATCTTCCTCTTCCTGCATGTTAGGCGCCTTTTTCTCAGCCTTTTGCTCATCAACATGCAGGAGAGTCTTTGGTACCTCCTAGCATCACGTGGGACCCCTACAAGTCGATAGCAGGGATTGGCTGGCCAGATCAGATGACCTGGGAATATAAGAATCTGGTCCCGCGCTGCTAGCCTCAGACGCCGCCTGCATGAGATTAGGGATAGAGCTGCTGTCTGTCAGGGAGAGTGCTAGGGCCTCAATTTAGATGTTGGTTAGGCAGGAATCATCTTCAGAGATCCCAACAGCCCTTCTAAGGGCTACAAGCACCTTTTTTTTGGTCTCCTCCTGGCTGCTGGCTGGGACTTGTAGTGCAGCTACCGCCATCTTGGCTGCACACTGTGCACAGCGATTGGTGGCAGATAGGGGACAGCACGTGGTCCACACAGACCCCAAAGAAATTGCCCAAAGTCCTCTCAGTACTCAATTTTGCCGCTGCTGCTGTTGCTGCTGCTGTACCTTGGCTTGCTGGGATCTGTAGTGCAGTCTAGGGAATACGTTTTTTCTCTCATTTATATATACTACAGTCCAGTGAACAATTATGATACCCCCAGAGGAAGGCGAGGGGCCGAAACGTGCGTTGGGGTGTGTGGCTCTCCTGGACTGACTCCCCATTTGTGGGTAAGTACTGTATACTAGCAAGACATTGGATTATGCTGCTTATTACTCATACGGTATTGTTTGTGGATGCATAGGGAGACAATTGATACTATATTTGCCCCCCTTTTTGACACTGATGTGCACTTTATTGTTTATATGTAGGACAGCTATACCTAATGTCTGTATTGCCCATATATTACATATGAGGG